>JAJAGP010004801.1:0-42962 GCA_025084515.1 Ancistrus triradiatus | reverse complement strand
CATAACTAATTAATACATATTCATAATTAAATTGATTTGGTGGTGCCCCATTTGTATATAATTAATTATTAATAAAAAGAAAGTTATACAAATTTTACTTAATAAAGTTGATTAAAATTATATCCAATTAAAGTGTAGCCCTAGTTTTGCTACACCTGTGATGGCACCATTAATGCAGAAAAGTACTTTAGAGTAACATATGCTGCCTTCAAGACAGTATCTTTCACAGGGTTGTCCATGTACTTTCCAACAAGACAATGCAAAACAAGCCAAATCAAAAACAGTTAAGACTGAAATATGCAAATCCCTTCCAGTGTTTCTTTGAGGAACATTGTTTTAAAACATTTCAATCATTTTGTCATGCATTTATTGACAAACTGGAGATATTCTGCCCATCTTTACTCCTTGAAAACTCAGCCTTTCGTGGATACTGCTTTTGTACCTAATCATGATTACAATCACCTGTTGACATCACCTGTTTGCAGTTATTTAGTATTTTACCTCATTACTAGACCTAATCTGCCCCCTTTTCAACTTTTTTTGGAAGTTGTTGCAAGCTTGAATTGCAGGAATGGATGTTTATTAACGAATGAAATGAAGTTGACGAAACAAAACATGAAATATCATGGGTTTATACTGTTTGCAATTAACAACCCCAAATCAGAAAAAAAGTGGGGATGGTACAGAAAATTAAGAAATGAAAAACGTTTCACAGAAAAAAAAAAAAAAAAAAAATATATATATATATATATATATATATATATATATATATATATATCGGGTTCATTCTATATGTAATTAAATAAAAGTCAAAGTACATGCAAGAAACATTACATTGGTTTTTTCCATTTTCCATACTCTCCCAACTTTTTCTGATTTGGGGGTTGACAATTTACAGAATTTTAAATTCTGTGAAAACAAATTCAGCAGTGAATACTGAGCTGTAAGAAAAATAAGTATTTTTGAGTTAAAAAAAACAAAAAACTGAGTATCTTTTCTTTATAGAGCTGGGCCAAGATTCTGATTCATCACCCAGGGAATAGTAGTAGAAAAAAAACTGGTGACTTAATTAATGACTTATCAAATTAGACTTTAAGGCAATTGATATTCTGCCCTGTAGTTATACAATTATATTTTGTATTCAATTCATTATTTTACTCTCTATGAATTTCACTCAGACCATGTTCCAATTATTTTCACCTACTAACTGAATCTTTTTTGTGGTGGAGCAGAGTGCTGTTTTATAGATTTTTATAAACCACTGTCTCTAACCCCCCAAGCCTTTTTTCTTTCTCATAGCTGCAGTCCCAGTCCAATTATTTTCCGTCATTCAATAGCAAGACTCCTCTTCCTAGGCAAACATTTGAAGCTTACACAATTTCATTAAACTTTATAAGCTCACTGGAGAATTATATTGTTTCATCCCAGAGTACAGTTTTTGTTTCCCACAGAACTGGAGTTGCTTGTCCATCTTAATTTCTATCGATTATGTTAATTCAAATCAAACTTTGACACTTTTAAACTGACAGTTGTGATGTTCTGCAGCGTATTACATTTACATTTACAGCATTTAGCAGACGCCCTTATCCAGAGCGACTTACAATTGGTACAGAGTTACAATCCAAGCAATTGTGGGTTAAGGGTCTTGCTCAAGGACCCAACAGTGGCAGCTTGGCAGAGGTGGGATTTGAACCCTGGACCTTCTGGTCCAGAGTCCAGTACCTTAACCACTAGGCCACCACAGTCCCATAGATAGCGTATTTATTACATTCCAATGCATGTCATTTTTTTCCTATTAACTGCAATAGACAAATGCACAATTGTGGTAAATTTCAGCTTTTATACTGAATGGAGAATGAAATGTCACTCATTTGACTTCTTGTACTGACATTAAGTGGCATTTGATATTTTGTGGCTGCTCATGCATCTTTACAGAGACAGGTTGTTGTTTTGGTCTGGCCCCACAAAGGCAATGGTCTGGTGTCACTTTACTGATATAATCTCGACATATTTCTCAGTCAGGATGAAATCCTGGGCTCAAGTACTGAAACCCACATACTGAAACAGCTTCTTTTCAGTCGTAGCTAAGAAGTTGCATTTCGTCTAACTATCTGAGTAGTTTTACTTTTTGCATGGACTCAAGATGTTAAATGGATAAATGAGAAGTCACAATTTTTTTCCTTGGCAAGTGTGGCATTTAAATGATCAGGAATTCAAGCAAAAATCATTCTATATTATATAAAAAGGATACACTGATAATTTGATATTATATATATACCATGATATTAAAACAGTCTTCCTAATATTGTGTAGGCCGTTCTCATATGACTCGTTGAGGTTTAGACTCTGCAAGACCTCTGCAGGTGTTGCACATTCCATAGATTTCATTTGAAGTTATTTGAATTTGAATTCTCTAAAATAATAGATCATTCAGATGTACAACTTTCAATGGCTCCAATAAACCTAAATACAAAACTATACAAAATTATAAAACACGCACAGAAAAAACAACATTACACAACATACACTCTAACTACATTAACACAGTAACTCTCTCACCTTCTTCTGCCCACACTCTCAACCTTCAGCTGTTACTACAAAACCTAGATGGTAAATCAATTATATCAGCACAGTAAATAAAAAAGAAATAATTAAAGCATAAGTTTATAATAAAAGTTAAAAGGATATGATAAAATGTTTTAAAATAAGAAAATAAATATACAGCTGAACCTCAGAATTCAAAATTAATTGGTTTCAGAAGGCCGTTAGAACTCTGATTTGTTTGAAGTCAGAAACAAATTTCCTCAAGAATATAAATAAGATTAATACATTGCCACTCGCCAAATTATTGTTTTTATGCTTATATTAATTAATCATTAAACACATGAACAGAACAAAGGAATATAATACAATGCATAACATTGTAATACATTCCTTTCAGAAAGACATGAAATAAGTGAAATATAAAGACATAAAATAAGTGAAAATAAAATGAAACTTTATAGACACTGAGATGAATGTAGTCTCGGTACGTTTGTCACGG
Organism: Ancistrus triradiatus; assembly: GCA_025084515.1. Classification (NCBI taxonomy): domain Eukaryota; kingdom Metazoa; phylum Chordata; class Actinopteri; order Siluriformes; family Loricariidae; genus Ancistrus; species Ancistrus triradiatus. Next base: position 39,919 of record JAJAGP010004801.1, on the reverse strand, counting down.
GGACAGCAGCACAGAGACTGAGGGGTGTGTAGACTGATATATAATCGCAACTGTAGACTAATATACATAGAATAATAATATAATATAATATAAACCTCCAAATCAGAAAACGTTGGGCTGGTATGGAAAATGCAAATATAAAAAAATGCAGTGCTCCTTAAATGTACTTTGAAGTTTATATTGTTGAATACCCAAAATGTTTTGTCTTTTGTCTTTGTAATGTTTTGTCTGATAAACTTCATGTTATTTGTTAATAACACCCATTTCTGCATTTCAGGCCTGTAACACATTCCAAAAAACTTGGGACGGGCAATTTATGGCTTGTAATGAGGTTAAAAACTAACTTCATGATGTGATTTCAAACAGGTGAAGTCACAAAGCTGTCGTACAAAAGCAGTGTCCACAAAAGGCTGAGTCTTTCAGGAGCAAAGGTCGGCAGAGGATCTCTAGTGGTCAACAATTGTGTGAGAAAATTATTGAAATGTATAAAAACAATGTTCCTCAAAGAAGAACTGGAAGGGATTTATATATTTCAGTCCTAACTGTTTCTGATTTAAAATCTTGTTGATAAATGCATGGACGTCCCTGAAAATTATGTCATCTTGAAGGAGTTAAAGTTGCTCTAACATCTCAGTGTACTTTTCTGCATTAATGCTGCAATCACAGAACTGAAAATTTGCCAAGGGCACTGACACAAAGTGGCATTTGTTAATGTGACATATTGTAGTGCTTGATAAAGGTTCACCAGTAGTAATCAGCTATTGATGAATCACAGTTCTTGATGCAGTGCCGTCTGAGGGATCCGAGATCAGAGATTTTTAGTTTAGACTTGTGCCCTTCGTTTTATGCACTGAAATTCTTCCAAATTCCATGAATTGTTTAATTATATTATGCACAGTCAAGGGAGAAATATGCAAAGCCCCTCCAAAAGATCTTTGAGGAACACTGATTTTCATTTTCTCACAAATTTGTTGACAAACTGGAAATCATCTGCCCATATTTGCTCCTCAGAGACTCTAGTAGTATTCATTTTTTATGGATTTTTACTGATTTTGTACCAAATCATGATTATATTCACATGTTGACATCACCTGTTTGAAATCATATCATCATTCAGGTTTTTTTTTTTAATCACTGTTTTTTTTACAGCAAAAAATTTGGTTACAAGGTCAGCTTTCTTTCAGACAGTGTCCTTTGTTTCTGCGGTAATAGTCAGTGTGGTGAGGCTATTTCATTAAAACATTTATATTAATATTTTTAAAATATTTATATTTATGCAGAAATATAGAAACTTCTGTATTTGAATTACTGGATAATGTAGAAAATATTCAACAGTTGGACAATGACTTAGTTACTGGACTTTTATGTCAATTTGAATTTGCTATCACTCTATTGCTTTTAAATGCAGAACAGCCACACAATGGTCCCAGACCTAATTTGGAGATCATACAATTAGATGAGTACCCAATCAACGTAACTTCCAAACCCATAACCAAACTAAAACCTAAGCCCTTAGAAGTTGTAATAGAGTATATCACAGCTGACTTCAAGAGGCAACTGGAAGAACTGGCCGCTTGCTACAATGTCAACCCTGACACACTAAGTCAATAAGCAGGAGACAGAATTTACAGCTCTAATCATACCGGTGCAAAGCCCTTCACTTCCACTTCAACAAATGGTGCCGAGGTGCTGGTCATTGATGAGATAGAGACTGGTGCAGAAAGTGTGAATTCCAAAGATGAAAAGTACCCTCGACTCCCAATAATGACAGACCCTGCACAGAGCTTTCCAATTCCCAGTGAGGTGCAGTAGGTGATTGGGGAGCACACTGTCAAACAGGGCCTCGACTCTCATTTGCCTATGCAACGCAGACTAAGAAAGTTTTCTGGTAACATGCCCTAACCTACTAATGAAGTTGATTTTGCCATCTGTGATTTACATACTAAGCAGTTCGTTAAGGATTCAAGCATTTCATAGAACCAGCAATGACAGATACTACTTGACAGTTTACTACCCCCTGCTCTTATTATAGCTACTGTATGTATATATAGTGGGGCAAAAAAGTATTTAGTCAGCTTCTGATTGTGCAAGTTCTCCTACTTAGAAAGATGAGAAAGGTCTGTAATTTTCATCATAGGTACACTTCTACTATGAGAGACAAAATGAGAAGAAAAAAAATCAGGAAATCACATTGTAAGATTTTAAAATAATTTCATTGTAAATCATGGTGGAAAATAAGTATTTGGTCACCCACAAACAAGCAAGATTTCTGGCTCTCACAGACCTGTAACTTCTTTTTTAAGAAGCTCTTCTGTCCTCCACTCATTACCTGTATTAATGGCACCTGTTTGACCTCGTTATCTGTATAAAAGACACCTGTCCACAGCCTCAAACAGTCAGACTTCAAACACAACCATGCCAAAGATCAAAGAGCTGTCGAAGGACACCAGGAAGAAAACTGTAGACCTGCACCAGGCTGGGAAGAGTGAATCTACAATAGGCAAGCAGGTTGGTGTCAATAAATCAACTGTGGGAGCAATTATAAGTAAATGGAAGACAAAATTATTGATAATCTCCCTCAATCTGGGGTCCCACGTAAGATCTCGTCCCGTGGGGTCAAAATGATCATGAGAACAGTGAGCAAAAATCCCAGAACTACATGGAGGGACCTGATGAATGACCTGCAGAGAGCTGGGACCAAAGTAAAAAGGCTACCATCAGTAACACACTACGCTGAGAGGGACTCAGATCCTGCAGTGCCAGGCATGTCCCCCTGCTTAAGCCAGTACATGTCCAGGCCCATCGGAAGTTTGAGGGAGAGCATATGGATGATCCAGAAGTGGATTGGGAGAATATCATGTGGTCAGATGAAACCAAAATAGAACTTTTTGATAAAAACTCAACTCGTCATGTTTGGAGGAAGAAGATTTTAAGCCAAAACCTCCTTCCATAATTGAGAGCAATGAGGAATGAACATGGCTGGGTCTTCCAGCATGACAATGATCCCAAACACACCGCTCGAGCAACAAAGGAGTGGCTCTGTAAAAAGCATTTCAAGGTCCTGGAGTGGCCTAGCCAGTCTTTGTACCTCAACCCCATAGAAAAATTTGTGGAGAGAGTTGAAGGTCCATGTTGCCCAGCAACAGCCCCAAAACATCACTGCTTTAGAGGAGATCTGCATGGAGGAATGGGTCAAAATACCAGTTACAGTGTGTGCAAACCTAGTGAAGATGTTTGACCTCTGTCATTTCCAACAAAGGTTATGTTTTATTGAGAATTGAGTTGAACTTTTGTTATTGACCAAATAACTTATTTTCCACCATAATTTACAATTAAATTCTTAAAAAATCCTACAATGTGATTTCCTGGATTTTGTTTCTCACATTGTCTCTCATAGTTGAAGTATACCTATGATGAAAATTACAGACCTCTCTCATCTTTCTAAGTAGGAGAACTTGCACAATCAGTGGCTGACTAACTACTTTTTTGCCCCAATGTGTCATAGGTCCCTCTGACCGATGCTGGGAGGCAGCCTTGGCTTAGTTTCCATCCAGTGACTTTGACAGTTCATGCTATCGCTCACGTGCATCTGAGCGATTGCACTAATATGCAGCAGCTGCCAGCCCAGGTATTTAAGTCTCGCTCCTGAGCTTGGCAGTGTGGCTGCATTCACCTTCGCTGCGCTACGTATCGCCACTCGCCACTCATTCGCCTGGTGCGTTTTTTCTCGTAGGCTTTGGCCCGTTAAGCTCAGCGGATGACGTGGATCTGAATGAATGAAATATTCTCATTGAATACTTTGTTCTGTACAAAGTTGAATGTGCTGACAACAAAAATCACACAAAAATCATCAATGGAAATCAAATTTATTAACCAATGGAGGCCTGGATTTGGAGTCACACACAAAATTAAAGTGGAAAAACACACTACAGGCTGATCCAACTTTGATGTAATGTCCTTAAAACAAGTCAAAATGAGCCTCAGTATTATGTGTGGCCTCCACGTGCCTGTATGACCTCCCTACAATGCCTGGGCATGGTGATGATGAGGTGGCGGATGGTCTCCTGAGGGATCTCCTCCCAGACCTGGACTAAAGAATCCGCCAACTCCTGGACAGCCTGTGGTGCGACGTTGGTGGCCTTCATCTTGCAGGAACTGCTGACACACTCCAGCCACATGAGGTCTAGCATTGTCCTGCATTAGGAGGAACCCAGGGCCAACCACACCAGCATATGGTCTCACAAGGGGTCTGAGGATCTCATCTTGGTACCTAATGGCAGTCAGGCTACCTCTGGCGAGCACATGGAGGCCCTCCAATGCCACCCCACACCATTACGGACCCACTGCCAAACCGGTCATGCTGAAGGATGTTACAGGCAGCAGATCGCTCTCCACGGCATCTCCAGACTCTGTCACGTCTGTCACATGTGCTCAGCGTGAACCTGCTTTAATCTGTGAAGAGCACAGGGCGCCAGTGGCGAATTTGCCAAACATGGTGTTCTCTGGCAAATGCCAAGCGTCCTGCAATGTGTTGGGCTGTGAGCACAACCCCCATCTGTGGACGTCGGGCCCTCATACCATTCTCATGGAGTCAGTTTCTAACTGTTTGTGCAGACACATACACATTTGTGGCCTGCTGGAGGTCAATTTTTCCGGGCTCTGGCAGTGCTCCTCCTGTTCCTCCTTGCACAAAGGCGGAGGTAGCGGTCCTGCTGCTGGGTTGTTGCCCGCCTACAGCCTCCTCCACGTCTCCTGGTGTACTGGCCTCTCTCCTGGTAGCGCCTCCAGCCTCTGGACACTACGCTGACAGACACAGCAAACCTTCTTGCCACAGCTCGCATTGATGTGCCATCAGCTGCACTACCTGAGCCACTTGTGTGGGTTGTAGAGTCCGTCTCATGCTACCACGAGTGTGAAAGCACCACCAACATTCAAAAGTGACCAAAACATCAACCAGAAAGCATAGGTACTGAGAAGTGGTCTGTGGTCCCCACCTGCAGAACCACTCCTTTACTGAGTGTGTCTTGCTAATTGCCAATAATTTCCACCTGTTGTCTATTCCATTTGCACAACAGCATGTGAAATTGATTGTCAATCAGTGTTGCTTCCTAAGTGGGACAGTTTGATTTAACAGAAGTTGATTTTACTTGGAGGTACTTGTGTGTTTTAAGTGTTCCCTTATCGTTTTTGAGCAGTGTATATACGTATATTAAGTAAAGTTAATGACTATGTACTTCTGAAACTATACCACTCCACTTTAAAAACAAGAAATATAGATTCATGATAATTATAAAAAATAAATTGGTTAATGCATATTATTTTGTGATGGTTTTACTCATTTACCAGTTTTAGTCACTCATATATAACGTTATTCACCATACAAATCAAAATTAGAGCGAGTGAAACCTTGCGACACTTGCTACAGAAAAATAATACCACAGTCTTGAGAGGTGTAAATAACCGAACGTAAGTCTAGCAGCAAGTTCACGCAAAACAGTTTGAAACTAGGTTGTACCGGTGCGATTTTCAAAATTTAAGGATGCCAGGTGGTGATATGCACACATCTAGGAAAAGTCATGAAAGGAGAGTACTGGAATTTGATCTAATGCAAAGATTTAAGTTGATTTATTTTAAAAATGAGACAAAAAGTTTAATGAGATAAAAAGTTATTTTATTATTGAGGAAATGATCCAATATCACATGTCTGTGAGTGGCAAAAGTATGTGAACTTTTGTTTTCAGTGTCTGTGATCCCTCTTGCTTGGTTCTGCAAATTGTTCTGTATGGAGGAATTGGTTAAAACTCCTCCAAGCCAATTTGAACATTTCTGCTGAATTCAGTTCAGGATTTTCCATCGGAAAACATTAGTATTGATCATCTTTGAACATTTTTTGGTGGAATGACTTGCATGCTTGCACTTTTCCAATAGCCTTCTGGCTTACAAATGTGCCATGTGATGGCAATCAATGTTCTTTTTGGACAGCAATGGCTTTCTCCTTGCAATTCTTTCAGGCACACCATTGTTACTCAATGTTCTCCTTATGGCGGAGTTATGAAAATTAACAGCAGCCAATATGAGAGAGGCCTTTAGTTGCTTAAAAGTTACCCTGGGTTCCTTTGTGACCTCACAGATACATTACACACCTTGCTCTTGGAGTGATCTTTGTTGGTCACCCAGGTAACAATTGTCCTGAATTTCTTCAATTTGTACACAATCTCTCTGACTGTGGATCCAACACGCTTTAGAGCCTGATTAGCATAAACAGCTCTTTTTCTTAGGTCCCCAGAGATCTTCTTTGTTTTTGCTACATGACATACTCCCACAAATATATATTGTGAAAATTAGACTTTGATAGATCCCTTTTCTTTATATCCATCCCACTCACACATTTTACCAAGAAAATCAAGACCATATTTACCTTTCATGGTCATATCGCACCAGAACACCAAATGTAACTCTGCAGGCCTCCCAAAGGCCAGCCACTGCTATTGTCCCTCTTCCGATCCCCACTACTATCATCCCTCTTTTCCATATCTGAAAATCTCACAGATGCTTCCTTTCAATGGCTACAATCACACCTTATCAACAACAGTAAGAGCACAACCTGACAGCTAAACTGGGTCTGCAAAAAATCAGAGACTAATATAGTACTTGGATACGTAGACACATGGATAAATGATTATTGATTAATGCTGTTAATTCATTAATACAGTGAATCAATGTGTTCTTATGAAGCATGATACATATTTGTAAGAGTAATGAGAAGCATTAGCTAGTACAATTACTCTAATATTAACGCAATTTTATTGTAATAAAAAAAAACCACTTTCATATACTTTTGCCACTCACATTTGTAATATTGGACCAATAAGTAAATGACCAAGAATAGCACTTTTATCTCATTTGTCTAATTAGGTTCTCTTTATATAATTTTAGGACATGTGGGGACAATCCATTGTTTTAGGTCATATACTGTATATGCAGAATTCTAGAACATTCAAAGGGTTCACAAACTTTCAATACATGAACAGAATGAGTGGCCCATCCATCAAAACTAATACACAAATCAAATCTGATATAAATTACTTGATATGCTCCAAACACCATGATGCAGGATTTATTTTTATTTAATACAGCTTTTTTATTATGAAACCAGTTTTGTTTGTTTGTTTGTTTAACATCGCTTGTCATCATCAAAGATCATTCAGCAAGTATATATAACTATTGAGTTTGTTTGCCAATTTAAGGTAATTAATTGACCTAATGCATGTCTTTGGGCTGTGTCAGGAAACCAGAGTACCCGGAGTAAACCCACACAAACAATGGTAGGACATGCAAACAGAAAGGACCCAGGTCACTCCACCCTGGGATTGAACCCAGAATCTTCTTGCTGCGAGGCAACAGTTGCTACCCACCAAGCCACCCACAACCAGTTGTGTACCACATTAAAATCAAACTGGGAAGAATTCTGGATCTGCAGTATATCAAAGTTAGAGTGTCATCAACATATAGATGACAAAAATAATTGAGCACATTTGAGGTAGGCTGTGAATAAAAAAAGAGAAATGAAGTTGTCCCAAAATGGAACACGCTTTTCAAAAATTACAGTCAGACTGAGAACCCTGAAGTCGCAAACACTGACATCTATTGTGGAGCATTTTGAGAATTAAGCAAATGGAAAATAGCTTATCAAGGAGAAAGTAGTGGTCAAGCATATGAAAAGCCTCGGAAAGGTCAATAAAAATTGCACCACTGACATGGCCTTTATCAAAGGATAAGAATGTGTAATTACTAAATTTTAGAAAAGTTATGATGGTGGAAGACTTGGGTATTAAACAAGAACAGAATGGAAATACATTACTGCACATATTTATCAATGTGATCGTTTAATGATATTATGCACTGCTGAAGGAGAAATATCCCTATCAATCTTTCTTTGAGGTACAATGTTTTTAAACATTTCAATAATTTTCTCCATTTTGCTCATAAAAGACTCAGCATTTCCTGAGTGCTGCTTTTGTAGCAAATTACATTTATTTGATTAACTATATTACATTTTTTAAATTTATTACTAGATCTAATTTGCTCCTGTCCCGACTGTTTTGGAAAGTGTTCCACGCCTGAAATGCAGGAACGGATGTTTATTAAAAAATGAAATTAAGTTGACCAGACAAAGCATGAAATGTCTCAGATCCATACTGTCTGCAATGAAATAAAAGTCCAACTTGATTTAAGAAACACTGTGTGTTTTTTATATGCATTTCTATTTAGCCACAACTTTTTCTGATTTCGGGTTTTAGGTAGATAATTATTCACTTTAGATGGGTCCACCATGGGGATGTTACATTTGTCTCTGGAACATTTCCGTATGGGAGGAATTGAACATATAAACAAAGACACATTATATACGTAATTGCTTTATTCATGCTCTTAATCATTACAGTGCTTAATAAAAATGTGTAAGCTTGTTTAGTATTGGAACATAAGATGTCTTTTGTTCCATGAGTGTTTTGCTTTGGGAGTTCTTAACAAGTACTATCGGGTTTTATCAGAATGTTTTGATTTATGCACCTGTGACTCAAAGCCCTCACCAGGGCAGTCCATCCTCCCCATCCTCCTTCTTACCAAGAGTGTCTCTATCAAGAATGATCTGAGCTAAATTTGTATTAATGTGTGTGTAATGACTTGTAAGTGGGGATGCCAAGAACTTCCAGTAACCGGTAAAGAGACGCACACACTTAAACCAACAAACATTTAATGAGAACAATCATGTGGTAAAGCATGATGAGTCTGGTTCATAGGAACCCGTACATAATAAGGCTGTCCATGAATAACCACATGATATATTGACTATGTAACATACATAAAGTAAACAATATAAAGATGTATAAAGTAAATAGTTAAGGATCTGAATAAAAATTATATATAAAAAAAAGAATGTCCAAGGCCTGATGCTTTGATTAAATTTTGGGCAGTGGAAGTTGGCGATTTCCAGGGCAGAACGACAGGAGACGGAGATAACTGTGGCAGGACCAACGTTAAAAAAGGGAGGTGATATCACCAGAATTGGACAATAACTGTAGCATAACGGCTATGCATTGCCAAAAAAATGGTATATGAGGGCTGGTAAATCGGAGATTTTGGCATTTCCACATTGTTTCTACAGTGTGTACATGTCTTGTTGCTGATGCTCATGAGTTAATGCAATAAATTGTTGTCTGTTTCTCCACTTAAAACTTTAATTCGGCTTGAGTGATTTTTTTATTGATTAAACAGGTATTCTGTCAGCCTTATAAAACCCCACAACACTACTTTAGACACACATATCACATGATAAAACATCAATAGTGTTAGGGGTCATGCTGTGGCCACTAGAGGCCACTGTTGATCCCTCTTGGTGGCGTGAGAACCCTCAATGCGATCACGCAGGCTCCAGTCTAATTTGGCGTTTACCTATGAAAATGGAGACACCTGTTGTTGGGCCTATTACTGCAGATTTGATGTTAAGCTCATTTTAAAGTGATTTGAACTATTACATTTAAACACTGGTTATTTTAGGTTTTACATATAGCACAATGATCATTCAGTAAGTTTTGTACCTGAGCTCGCTGCGCTCGTTAGCACCGTACCTGGGCATGTAAGCTCCTTACTTGAGCAGCTAGCACCGCCCAGCTCCATACCTGAGCTTGCTGCACCTATTAGCACCATATCTGAGCAAGTAAGATCTGTACTTGAGCAGCTAGCTCCACCTAAGCTCCGTACCTGAGCAACAAGCGCCGCCCAGCCCTGTATCTGTGCTTGCTGCGCCCATTAGCGCCATACCTGAGCACGTAAGCTCTGTACCTGAGCAGCAAGCAGTGCCCAGCTCCATACCTGAGCTCGCCATATCCATTAGCTCCGTACCTGAGCAAGTTAGCTCCGTACTTGAACCTTTTGCACAGACATCGTTGCTGCCGACCCCCGCGCCACGGTATTTAATACCGGTCCTTGTGCTGCGGTCAAGGCAAGGCAAGGCAAGCCAAGCTTTTTAGGAGAATGATCCATTTGAAGTACTACATTTTCAAACACTTTTCATAAAATGTGAGTTGTATTGGGAGTCAGTGACTGAAGTGAAATTCTGATTAAAATCTTTGAAAATAAGTAAAGTTTCATAAAAAAATCTACAGATGCTTGATTGGATTGAAGAATTTGGAAGTCAAGTCAACACCTTCAAATCTTGAAATTGGTCATGTTCCTCTGACCATTCATGAAGAATGTTTGCATGGGCATGGCACATTATCCTGCTGAATTAGACCCCTGTAATTAGGGAATACCATTATCATAAAGGAGCATACTTGAGCTGGAACAATATTTAAGTAGGTGGTACATTTTTAAGGAACATCTTCATGAGTGACAGGACCCAAATTTCCCAGCAGAACACCTCCCAGAGCATCATACTGTCAATGTTATTTACTTCATCTGTCAGTGTATATTTTTATGGGTTGACTATATTGATGCAATTGTTACATTTTATTGCATTTTTATTTGACTTCTCTAAACCATTCTGAACCATTTTAGGGAGTTTTTATTTCTGAAAAAGGACTGTACAATACCTACTTTAGGTTTAATTAATGAGAGCTGGCAGAAGAAACTGTTGGGTCAACAAGTGAATAGATGTGATTTGGAAAAGTGTCATTTAGCAATTATGCAACTATTAAACTGGTGCTGTTCACAACACACAATTAAACATCCTTTTTTGCAAACCCAGACAATTTGGAGCACATCAGTCTGAAACATTTTTATTGTTGCTTTACAAACCCGGTCCAATTTCTAGGCAAATGCTACATGACAACATAAAACATTAAACAGTGGTGGTGATTAAATTTGTTATGGAGATTAAATAAAAAATGTTTTTTTTTTCTGTTAGGGCTGGAACTAACAGCCCAATAAGTTTGAAGAACTTTATTCTTAAGGTCAATATCTGATAATGACAGAATGGGTGTAACTGACTGTCTATCTTAAAATATGGAATATGTTTAAATATAAATATACTCATTGACAAAAAAAACTAAACAAAACAAAAAACAAATCATGCACTCAGATACACTCATTGGAAGTGTTGCAATCCGCAAGTGTATTTCCTGCATTCCTGGGAAACCCTTGCTGTGTGTGATCGAGCATTATGCTGCTGAAAAATGTCAGTTGGAAGCCCTGCCATGAGTGGCAACACGTAGCCACAGGATGTCCTGCACATATTGCTGAATTGTTAGTGTCCCTCATATCACTACCACGAGAGACTGACTGTTGTATATAATGGCTACCAAGATCATCACACCAGCAGTTGGGGCAGTGTGTTGCTCGACAACAAAGGCAGGATTGAATCACTCTCCACAAGGACTCCAGCATTTAAGCACTCATCACGAAGCCACCACAAACCCGACCATCGTCGGATGACAAGCAGAACCTGGATTTGTCACTAAAGATGACCATCCCTAGCAGTCCAGGTTTCACCTTCATGACATCACTGCAAACAAAGTCAGCTATCTGACATCTTGGTGCGGTCTTTTTTTTTTTTTCTTTTTTTGACAATGAGTATATTTCAAGTGGTTTCATCTAAATTTCTTATTCAGATACTATATTTTTGCGAATCCTTAATGCTACAGTATTCCAAGATGGACTTGAGGAAACTTACTGTTGCAGTTACAATGGTGAGTTTTCAGGATCCCCAGGTTGTGTTGTGTTTCTTAAATAAAAGCGTAACACAACCTTTACACAAACTTAAAGATGAAACCTTTGCACATTTTAATAATTTTTTTATATATGGCAGAAAATTTCATACACATTAAACATTCAAATTTGTAGGAATATGCCATATTTAAATGCTGTTAGCAGAGGTTGTGTTAACTAGAGGTGTCAGAAGTAAACAAGGTCTTTACTTCTACTATTAATCTGTTATAAATATACAGAAGAAAAAGTTGAAGTAAGGCTTATATATTTTATTTTAAGTAGAACTATAAAAGTACAATTTACTAAATGTACCTAAAGTAAAAAACTAAAAGCATATCTTTAAAAAGCCTTTCTAACTCAATTTTGAAACAGGATGCCTTTTACTCAGGGCAAGAGGTACAGATCCATGATACTGAGGGTACATAATAGTTTGTTTTACAACTACGTGAATCATCTGCAAAAATCATACAGATGTTTAGCTAACCACAACAAAAACCAACTAAAACATTTTCATACATGTAGAACTAAAATATACAAAATATTATGGATTTTTTAAATAAATGCTCTCATATATCTATCATTGAAATACCTGTAAAGACATACCTGCTCTGCAAGAGCTATTTCAAAATCGTGAAGCATGGTACAAAAAGAGGTGCACAACCAGGCGAGAGGCAGAATCACCACGACTGCATCACCACGATTTGTTCCAGTTGCAATGCGTCTAAGTATAAACTTAGTATTCCGACTACTGCTTCCTTTAGGTGCCTGACTAGAATTAAATAGAAATAGATATATAAAAGAGATAAATAAATAGATTCATGAAAATGTTTTGAAAATGTAGTGAGTAAAAAGTAGATTTGTCTTTTGAAATGTAGTGAGAGTAAAAGTAAAACTATTAAGTTACAGAAATAATCAATTAAAGTACAGATACCTGAAAAAAATACTTAAGTACAGTAACAAAGTACAATTACGTTGTTACTTACCACCTCTGGTGTAAACTATTTTTTAGAAAATCATTAAAACATTGAAGTGTTGCACTATTCTTTGCTTATGACAATAAATCCTGACTGTCTGGTTTTAGAGATATTGTTTTCTTCTCTGAACAATTTACTAAGATGTATAGCATTGCCCTTGCTTAAACGTAGTATAGATAAAAGTGACTTGAAAGTGAATTCAATGTAGCAAAATTAAGTTTAGTCATAAAATAAAGTTGATGCATACACAAAACTATCATGAGCATTGTTACAGAGTAACATCTTTACTTCACTTTTACTCTTGGGTCAGTATATACTGTCTTATGCAAAGTTTTAAGCACCTCATTATCAAATGATGTGTTTTGTTGATTCTCTGCATGAAACAGATATTTGCTGCTAGCATACAGTACTACAATATACATTGGTTTTAAAACAATATGGATAAAGAATCATTTACTAACTTTAGCATCTACTATCTATATGTTGATTTATCTCACTCCAGCTCATTGAGATCCTTATGTACACATAAAAAAGTGAACTGTACTTTACCTGTAGATGTGTGGCTTAAATGCCATACTAACCATTTAAATTGTCTGTAAGTAATTTTATATGTAGAACAACCTATTATTTATTTATACATTTATTTATTTATCTATCTATCTTCACTAAATGTTTAATGCAGCTCCAGTGGCTCAGTGGTAAGGTCTAGCTTCTGGAAACTCCAGTGTTTGAGAGCCTTAGTTCTGGACGGTGCTTTCAATTTGAAGGTTGAGTGGTGCATTTATGGAACCATGTGATGGACCTGCACCTTGTTGAGAGTGTATCTCTGTCTGTGCCCTGTGAATTCCCAGACCCTCCCCTACCACCCAAGGATAAGTGGAAATTAAAAAAAGGATGCATTGCTTTAAATGTTTAGTTGTAGTTGGTCTGAAACCTATCCCAGAAACTTTAGGTCAGCGTCCATTACAGATCTCCATTCACATATTTGCATTCAACTAGGCATGTTTACCAGTAGACAATCCACCTCCTGACATCTCTGTGGGATTTTCAAGGCATTGTACCTGCAGAAGATCCAGGCAGACATCAAAACACAGAGACAGTAACAGTCCAGTAACCTGTCAAAATAACACAATACTGTCACAAAAGTCCCTGTTTTCTTCCTGTCTGGTTATGCTTCCTGACCACTATCACATTGGTTTGTTTATTTCACCCTTCTTGTAATCCAAATCTGGTTATGCACACCCCTTTGTTTGACTAGTTTCTAGCAATTTATCTGTGTCTGTATCAGCAATTTTAAGCTACCTTTATTTTTCACTTGCCGTTTCCAGTTTCTCAGACTCCTTGCATGCTTCCCAATACCCATATTCACTGGTTTTAAAAGTGGGTGCAGCTGCCTCCATAAATGGGTGTCACAGAAATATTATGAACTGAAATTGCTCCATATCACATAAAAATGTATATGGCATTAATATGTGGATTAAAGAAATGTTCCTTTAACCTATAATCTCACATAATGAAGTTAAAAACTAGGCCATTTTTCCATTCAATGCCAGTATGGTTCTTAGGGAAACAGCACACTTAGATAGTGAGAAAATATGCCATTGAAACATTGAAAGATTTGTAGTAGGGCAGAAACCAAACATTTCAATTCCTCAGCCATCAGCAAAAGTCATTTAGTGCACAGCATAAAAACCAAAAGTCAGGAAGTGCAATGTCAACTATTTCCATTATGGGTTCACAGTAAAGCAAGACTGCTGTGTGTCCTACAGTTGACTAGGGCAGTAGGACAGTTAACCGAGCTCTAGGGCAAAAATAGCAAATGCAAAAATGATTTCAGAATTGGTAAGACATCTTCAAATGTCATCAATTTTTCTGTTGTCAATACAGTTTCACATATATTTGCTGTTACAGATTATTGTAATACAATGTATATACATTATACAATCCAGAATGCCATTTTGAGGTGTGGAGGCGAGAAACATTCCTCAGAGACTTTGGCCCATATTTAAATGTTAAAATCACACAGTTGCTGCAGGTTTGTCGACTGCACATTCATGATGTGAATCAAATGTTAAACCATAACCCAAACGTTGTCTAATAGATTGAGATATGGTGAATGTGGAGACCATTTGAGTACATCAAACTCATTGTCATGTTAAAAAACAACAACAACAACAAAAAAAACATGGCACCTGGAATGTTGGGTTTGTTTGTGTTCATCCTCTGCCTAAGAAAAGGAATTAGTTAAATTGTCCATCCCCCACAAGCATAAAACTAAGTTCATAAAACAAGATTTTGACTGTGTTCATGACAGTTTTATACCTCCACATGTTTGGAACACACCTGCATGAAAATTATCAGGCCAGATCTCACTTCACCACATTTTTAACTTATAAAATGGTCCAACTCCTGCTTCATGGCTAAGTAACCCCAGGAATGTAGCACATTCATTTGTAAACTAATCATAGGTCATAAGCTGTTTCACAAAAGCAAGGACACTCTTTTCTATTTTTTAGAATTTGCCACTCTGGGCAAATTCATTCATTCACCCTTATTCATGAAACCAAGCAATATACCAGTAAATTATGCATAAAGGGACCATCTCAAAACTCTCCACAAATTTGTAAATGGACTTCTAATTGGTGTTTTTTTCCATGTATGCTCTGCTCTTCTACATGCCAGCCTTTCTCAACCTCTGCCAAGACACCAACAGTCTGCCCAAATTCCCAACAACATGATGGTAGCAAACATTAGATTGTAAATGCAAGTGTAAACTACACAGTGGTTCATTCTGTCCACATAATAAATGACATGTAATACCACCCAGGAAAGGCCAGGGGCATTCGGATAAATGAAATCCAGGCTTTATTGAAAACTCAAAGGAGTCGAAGGTCAACTGCACAAACCAGGGTCAGAACCAAGAGCATAGATGCAAGCAAACAAAACATAAGTGTTCAAGTAATCAGGAATCCAGAAATAGGTAAGACACAAACTATCAAACAAGGAATGCTCAGTGCGCTTCATATACGAGAGTCAATACTTCACAGAGGATGTGTTCTGACAAACAGTATAAACACAGCATGTAACTACACACAGGTGATAGTAATAAGAACTTGCAATTAGCTGTGCAGGTGTGAATTGTGGTGGTCCAGGGAACCATGGGAGATGGAGTCCTTTATGTCCAAGAGTGGGTCTGATTGTTTGACATTACCTCACCCCAAAGAGTCCCAAGAGGCCCATGCCACAAGGATGACCATGACAACATCCACTCGTGCTAACAGGAAGGGCTCAGGGATGGACAAATGTCATTTCTCTGACAGAACCCAAAGAGTGCTGTCTGGGATGCCCTCTGGGTCATGGTGATGGTCTTCCTGGATATCACTTGTGAAAGTCCTCTACTAAACCAGGATCCAGAATGTCCCTAGCTGAGACTCAGCTCCCCTCCTCTTGACCAAACTCCTCCCAGTATTCCAGATACTGCAGTGTATCTCCTCGCCTTCTGGAGTTTAACAATCACCTTACTGCATACACTGTAGACCCCTCAATCCCCACAGGAGGAAGAGGGATGCTGGCTGGCATGGCTTCATCCAAAGTCTCTGGGACCATGGGTTTGAGGAATGAAACATAAAAGGAATTAGAAACATGAAACTGAGATTGTAGGTCTAACTTATACATGACATCATTTACTCTATTTAAAATTTTAAATAGACTAATATGTTTAGCGTAAAGCATTTTACTCCCCTCTGTGATACTAAGTACTGGGTTGATAGCCAAACGGGGTCAACTGGGTGTAGGCAGGTGCTGCAATGGTCTGTCACTGTATTCTGTCAGAGCAGGACTCTATTGCCACTGATGGATTTGCTCCCAGACCTGTTCACTAAGCTGCAATCATCTTTTGCATCTCTGATTGTTCTTGGTGACTTTAATATTCACCTTGATGTTCCTTCTGCTGCTACCAATGATTTTCTTCCTTTGCTCAACCGTTTTGATCTCTCGCAACATGTTTCATTTCACACTCATAATCGGGGCCATATTTTAGACATAATTTGTTCTGCTCCAAAGCTTATCAGTCTCTTCGGTCTACCGGTTTCAGACCATAAGCTCATCACTGCTTCTCTTTCTCTTCCGACTGTTAAAATCCCTCCCAAAAAACTACTGTCATATTGTAAACTCTCATCGAATGACATTCAGCAGTTCTCCTCTTCCTTAGGATCTTCCTTGACCTGTCTCTCCAAGCTTCTCTCTCTCTCGACGATCTTGTTGCTTCCTATAATAATATTGGTGTCTTCCACTCTAGACTCTTTTGCCCCAGTTCGCACCATCTCTGCTCTCTCCAGTCATATGTCTCCCTGGTTTACTTATGAGTTTCGGACTTTAAAAAATGCAGGAAGGCGCCTTGAACGACTACATAAAAAATCTGGGCTACAAGTTCACCAGTTAGCCTAAAATGAACATCTCGTAAAGTATAAAGCAGCACAAAACATTGTACGCTCTGCATATTTTACTTCTCGCATCCAGTCCTCTGGTGTTAACCCTCGTCAACATTTTTCTGTTGTTAATAAACTTGTCAGCCCTCTGTCAAACCAGGTCTCTGCTTTCACTGATCTCTGTAACTCTTTCCTTCACTACTTTTCAGATAAGGCTTCCTCCATCTGTGGCGACCTTACTTCGTCTATTAACTGCACTTCACTTTGCTCTTCTGATTTTTTTGTTCCCCAATTTACCAGTAGGTTTTCCTCTTTCTGCCTGGTTGATGAAAATTACATCTCCAAAGTTATTTCTGGCTCTAAACCATCCACTTCCTCACTTGATCCTGCTCATACTACTCTTCCCAAGAAGTGTGCTCTGGTCCTATCTCCTCCTATTTGCCTCCTATCACTTCCGTTAAAAACTGCCGCTATCACTCCTGTCCTTAAGAAACCTGATTCAGACTCCACTGTTCTCAGTCATTTTTGCCCCATTTTGAACCTTCCTTTTATTTCTAAGATTCTGGAGCAGGTCGTGGCCTCTCAGCAACTTTTTTTTTCTCAACACTAACAGCATTTTTCAATTTGGTTTTCGTCTTCAGCATAGCACTGAAACTGCACTCCTTTATGTCCTTAATGACTTGCTCTCTGCAGCTGATCAAGGTCATGTGTCCGTTTTGGTTCTTCTTGATCTTTTGCTTTTGATACTGTTGATTACAATATTTTAGTTTTATGCCTCTCGGATATAGGACTTTCAGACACAGTATTAACCTGGTTTAAATCATATCTGACTAACAGGCGCTTTTTCATTCGAATAGGGAATACTATGTCTGAAACTGTTACTGCAGAACGGGGTGTCCCACAGGGCTCCGTTTTTTCTTTTTTAATTACAATTTACATGCTTCCCATTGGCTCTATTATACGTAAATATAGCCTTTCCTTTCACTGCTATGCTGATGACACTCAACTTTACCTTAGCTTTAAACCATCTTCATCATTTTCTTTTTCCGCTCTCACTGATTGCATCTATCACCTGAGTTCCTGGCTTTATGCCAACTTTCTTAAGCTTAGTTCTCAGAATTCTGAGAGCTTTTGTTTGTTGGCACCAAATCTATGCTTTCCTCCATTTCTACCTCCTCCTTAACCATCATGGGTGTGTCTGTTAACTTGTCCTCTACTGTTCATATTCTTGGTGTTCTTTTTGACTCAACTCTGTCTTTTATTCCTCACATTACATATATTTCTAAGTCTGCTTTATTTCATCTCTGTAACATTGCTCAGGTGTGCCCTTTCCTTTCTCCTGCTGCTGCAGAGATTCTGGTGCATGCTTTTGTTTCCTCTCGCCTTGATTACTGCACTTCTCTTCTTTACGGTCTTCCCTCTAAATCAATTCAAATGCTGCAGTACATCCAGAACTCCACTGCCAGGATTATTACACAAACCAAAAAATTTGATCACATCACTCCTGTTTTATCCCAGCTGCACTGGCTACTGGTTCACAAACACATCCAGTACAAATACTGACATTTAAATTCTTCCATGGTCTTCCTCCACTCTATCTCTGCAAAATAGTCCATCACTAAACTCCTACCTGGTCACTGCCTTCCACTGGTTCCAACGTTCTCTCTGTCCCTAGATTCAGGCTTTCCTCCATGGGTGGGAGATCCTTTGCTGTGGCAGCTCCCACCATTTGGAACTCTCTTCCGGCGTCTGTTCGGTCTGCTTCTACCCTTCTATAATTTAAATCACTTCTAAAAACCAAAATGTTTTCGTCTTTTACTAATGTTTGATGTGTCTGCTTGTTTTAAACTGTTTGTCTATTGAACTTTGCTGAGTGTCTATTGTGAACAACATATTTCGTGTTTGCTGTTAAGCTTCCTTGGGTTCTGGGAAAGGCGCAATATGAATTAAACTTGT
Source organism: Ancistrus triradiatus (assembly GCA_025084515.1). Lineage (NCBI taxonomy): Eukaryota > Metazoa > Chordata > Actinopteri > Siluriformes > Loricariidae > Ancistrus > Ancistrus triradiatus. The sequence goes on along the minus strand of JAJAGP010004801.1, from coordinate 20,856 downwards.
TGTTGTTATTATTATTATTATTATTATTATTATTATTATTATTATTATTATTCATCCATGGCAGGTACATTGGTGTGAGGGGGTATCCAAGGCATAAGTGGGTGTTGGTATCCAAGCCAACACTGCAAGGGAGTCATGCCTTTAGTGGCACTGATTAAAGGGTTCTGAGCAATTTCTGCCTAAGGCAAATAAGCAGACCAATCTGTCTGAATCTCATGACAATAGCTTCACAGAAATTTGCCCAAGTCCTGGTTTACTTGCTCACACTGTCCATTAAACTGTGGATGGTAATGTGCTGTGAGACAAACATTGCTCTACAGTTGCTCAAAACACATGGACCATACCAGAAAGGTGAACTGTGATTTGTGGTCTTCAGGATCACCAAAATGTTTTAAATGCATGTTAAAAGATGGTCTCAGCAGTCTGTAATGCCATGGGGAGGATCAGGAAAGGAAGAAACCTCACCCCTTGAGAAAATCTATCAATAACTACCATAATAACAATATGACCTTGTGACGGGGGCAAAGTCCATCACCAGGTGGGGCCATGGGTGGGTTGAACTGCCAAAGGCGTCAGTTTACCTGCAGGAAGCACCCTCTGAGTTTTGCAGTGTGAACTGGTAGTGCATGAAACGACAAACTTATGGACATTTGTGTGCATACTCTCCCACCAGTATCTGTTCCTCAATGACTGTCAGGTGGGCGTCTCTCCCAAGGTAAGCATTTAACGAGCCTAGGTTTAGATTCTCCACCTTCCTGCTTCTGGTATACCCTAGATAATGCATGTGCCTTTGTGTTCCACATGTCAGAACAATATGTAATGGTGAAGTTAATGCATAAAATGAACAAAGACCAGCAAGTGTGAAATGTAGCCAATGATGCCACTCGTAGAAAGCTAATTTCATGGCCATGAAATACCATAATTCTGCTCTGAAGCCACGTGTTTATGTGAATAACATGGGGTATAGTTTCAAGGGATTGCCACTGTGCTGAGACAATATGGCTCCAACCCCTACCTCCAAGGTGCCGACGTCTACCAGCAATTGTTGCAGAGGGTCTGGGTTCTTATGTTGAAGTGCCATAGTAAAGTTAAGTGTGTCAAACTGCATTACCAGATATTCAAGTCACTGTGACTGGTTGAGAAAGCTGTTTTCCATTCACCCCTCTTTAATCTGATGTCATGTGTGCTTGGAGGAATGGAGAATGACGAGTGCAGGTTCCACTCAATTAAAGGTTTATTTAAACCATAAGTCAAAAACGCATAAGTCAGCAAACCAGAAGGCAACACAGCCAGCAATAATATCCCTAACAAAAACTGCCATAGACTAAGGATGTGTACGAGAAACACGGAAAGTAAACAAAGGGTAAACAAACTAAGATGAAGCGCTAAAGAAATAAGCAAGTGTGGAAACACGGAAGCTAGTGGGGCTAATGGGAAGCTAGCCACAGCATGAAGTCTAACATGGACGGAACGTGAAACAATCAGGCAATCCACTGCCAACGGAACTCGAAACAAACAGGTAATCCACTTAGGGAGGTGTGCATGGCTAGCTCAGACACTACCACATCAATATCACACGTCGAGAGTAGCTACTACCGGGCTTATATCCTGTCTCAAACAGCTGAGTCCAATAAGCTCCACAGTGTATGTGATACAGGGCAGAGCTCCAGACCCATGTGACCCAGCTGACGACCATGAGCAGTGCAGTCCGGATCGCCCCCAGTGGACATGAGAGGCAAGACAAGCATGGTCCCCCCAAACAAAAACCTCGTTTGGAGGTTTTTTCACAAGACGACACATGGGAGGATTCTGGTTGCCACCGTAACTGACATGGGTGGGTGGTGGGAGGCTGGGAGGAGGGTAGGGGTCCAAGGAAAGTCAGGCCCTCCAAGCATATCCGGGACGGACGTCCTAGGAACGGGAGCAGATGTATTGGGAATGGCACAGGAACTGCCGTCCTTGAAGAATGGCCTGAAGTGGACGTCCTAGGGGCAGGAAATGGAACAGATGTCCTCAGGAAGCAAAGCGTTCAGGACATCCTCAAGAAGCAAGGTGTTCTGGACGTCCTCAGGAAGCACAGGGTTCAGGGTGTCCTCTGGAAGGGCAGTTCTCTGGGCATCCTCTGGAAGCACAGCTGTCTGGACATCCTCTCAAAGAGGCTCGCTTGGGACAACCTCAGAGCAGGACCTGGGGTGGACATCCTCAGAACAGACGCTGGAACGGACCTCAGGAAGGTCTCAGGAACAGAGAACCTCTACATGGTCTCGGGAACAGATGACCCCTGTAAGCGACGTGCTCTGGACTGTCCTTGAAGTGGAAGTGCCCTGGATGGTCTCCAAAGCAGACGTGCTCTGGACATTCTCTGAAGAGGATGCACACTGGACATCTCTGAAGTGGAAGCGCCCTGGATGGCGCAGATGCGGTTTGGACGAGCCCTGAAATAGATGTGCCGTGGATGGTCTGGGGAGCTGACATGCTCTGGACGGTCTCAGGAGCTGACGTGCTCAGGACGATCCCGGGAGCAGAAGTGCACTAGACAATCCCGGGAGCAGAAGTGTGCTGAACGATCCCAGAGCAGACATGTGCTGGATGGTCCCTGAAGCAGACATGTTTTGGGTGTGCTTAAGACTTGACTTTTTCTGGGCAGACTTGGATCTGGCAGGGATTGGAACCTTGGAACAACCAGCTAGCAGGGAATCCAGCATGTGGCGGATGAGTTTAGACTCGTGCATTGAGTTAGCATTAGACAGCATATTCTCCCCAGGTTTGAGACCAAAATTTGCCCACAGTTCTTCAAAAAACTGTTCACAGGTCCCCACCTCTAACTGTGGCCAGTTCCTGACAAAAACAAAAAACAAAAAAATACTTGCTCGTGCTCCGAGTACTGGGGTTTCTGACGCAAGTACCCAGTGCACTGCCTAAAAATTTTTTCGCACATGTTGAGGTTACCGTCGAACTTAGCGAGAAGGTTGACCCAAATTGATGAAACCTGCCATCTCCATGGTGGCATGGTATTCTGTCACATGCACTTGTAGGAACGGAGAGAGACGAGCACAGCTTCCACTCAAATAATGGTTTATTTAAACCATAAGTCAAAAACGCAAAAGTCAACAAACCAGAAGGCAACACAACCAGCAATTATATCCGAAACTAAAACTGCAATAGATATGTGGTGGCAGTTTAACAGCTTCAGTTAAAAAAATAAAAATAAATCATTTCTGAATGAAGAACGCTAGCCACAATTCTATCAGGTACAGTGAGCAGCTGCCAGCTTGACAGCTGCCAGCTTGAGAGGGCGTACCAGTACCTCCACGCGGAACTGTAATCTGTTCACCAGGTCCACACTAATAAAAATTTCCCTCAGCTGCAGACTCAGTCTATGCTAAAACACATATGAGGCAGTTAAGGGTTACTGGTTACTAGTTATGAGTAAAGTGTTACTGTAGAGATTACTCACCATACACTTTCCCATGGAAGGAGCCTGAGGTTCGCATAGACAAGCCCAACAGTCATTCAGGACATGACCAGCTATCCAACAAGACAGGCATAGACCGCCCCGTAATTGTCTCCTTGATGGTCCATTGTGGCAACCAACGTCAAATGGGACCTCCTCCTGTGCTGCAGTGATCCAGCTAGATGGTTTGGGCATTGTACTGGTCCAGTGACAATATGACTGTGTTTCCTTAACAGCTTGGCAAAAATTTCAGAATTTAGTCTGTTTTGAATTGCTACCAACAGGGCAGGATAATTCCATCCACTCCTAGCCGAAGCTAGAGCTTTGATGAAGACGGAGCAAAGAGTTCCCCTTGAGAGCTGCCTTCATTTAGATGGTCAAAAACTGTCTTGAACTCCTTGAGGAACTGCTCATATGTCCATTTTTCAGCTTGTGACCAAATCACTTTCCATCTAAAGCCTTAAAGTCTGACCTTAGAAATGAGATTGTGTTCCGCATTTGTGCTGGGCGGTGAGTTTATGAAATAATTGGAACATTGTAACAAGAATCCTTGACATTGGTTTGGCGTTCCATCAAATCTGTCTGGTTTACTTACCAGGAAAGCTTTGGCACTGGGAATGCTCTTCAGCATGGCTGTAGTGGTCGAGGTGGATGGGTCTTCTCCATTCAGGGATATAACTTCAGGTTGCCGAAACTGTTTGGTAATCTTCTGGTAATTTCAGCCAGCTGCTGTCACTGCTTATTCTGATGTGCGGTGAGATTGTGGATGGACTGGTGAGATTCTCCAGTGGTTGGTGATGTTGTCCCAGTAATTGTCCTCGCTGACCAACTGCAAAGTGGGTGAAGTATTCTGTAACACCAAGCAGGAAAGGTCAGACGCATGTCAAGGCTGAGTCAAAAGTAGAGTACACAAATCAGGGTCAAAACTAAGAGCAGAGACTCAAGCAAACAAAGCAATAAGACAAGGAGATCAGGTAAACGATAAACATTCAAACAAGGGATGCTTGGTACGCTTCGCAAACAAGAGGTAATACTTCACACAAGACTGTGTTCTGACAAATGGTAAACAGAGCTAGTAACTAGATACTCAGTGCTTAATTTGAGGCAGATCCTGCTGGAACAAGATTCAGTACCTCTCATATTTGGAGTACATGTGGCATTTATTTGTGTGGATCCAGCACTTTTATATGTAAAATAAAACAAAAATGATCAATACTAATAAACACATTTTAATTAAATTGTACTTATTTGTGTCTAACCTCCTTTCCAAAGACCTTTCATGGTAACTTGCGTAATTAGATCATCAGTCAAGTATTGCTTGCGGACAGTGAGGTTTGGAAATGGCAAAAAAGACAACTGTTAGATAAGACAATGCAAGTCTTTTTCATTGATATAGATGTTCTATTTTGAAGGCTACTGTTTTTCTTGTTGTACCATAAGCACAGTTGTGTTTATTCATTCCGGAACCTTTTCACTTAATATACACTTGCCGGATCATGTCACGCGCAGTGTTCCATTACTTCATTAATTAGAAACTTAAACACTGATTATAGTAATTAGAACTTGGGTGATGAGCTGCACAGGCGTGGATCGTGCTGGTCTGGGGAATCATGGGAGATGGAGTCCTGGATGTATGTGGAGACAGAAGAGAGTGGGTCTGAGTATGTGACAAGGCATGTGTCAAAATATTAATTTGGCTTCCTTTGTCCATAGATCTGGAATTCAGGCTGAGAGGTGCTGAGATCCACTAACTTTCAAAAAGATTAAAATGCAATTTTTTAAATAAGCATGTGTTTTCTAATGCAAGTCTAGATGTCTTATCATTCCTTCAGCTTAATTCAGCTAAACTGTACAGTGCTAAGTCCCTCAGACTGAATATGTACACCCCTGCTTTAGTATAATGGTGCTAGTGTCCCTAATCATACATGAATAATTTCTTACCATCCAATCAATAGGTGAATTATAATTTTGAGGGAACACTCAATGAGAATGAAAAGAGTATTGCTATCAGGCGACCGACTTAACATTTTTAATTTGCCCAGCATCCTATGGGTTAGGCTTTCCATAGGGAAAAATATGCTTCAGCATTTTCACTCAAGTTCTTTAATTAGCAGCATGCGCTAAACCTGGGTCAGTACCTTGGAAATTCTTTTAATGCAGGACATTAATTGGAAGATTACCAGCAATTGATGACTTCCAACTGTGTAGAACAGTCATAATTTTTCTATTATGAATCTTGGAAGGCTCAGCGGGATCAGTGTCAGATCCCAGTGAGGTTGTTCCTACAGCTGAACCCTTGTTGAAGTAATGTCTCCGGGCAGCCTCTTTAGATGTCGACTGTGTGCAGTGCATGAAGGAAATAAAAAGAGTATGATGGCCTGCTGTGTAGTATTGGTTTACTTAAAGTAGCTCTTTAATGACTGTTGAACTATACAAATTGAACTTCATTGGCACTTACGTTGCACAGCAGTCTAATACCCCCACCTCAAGTCCCTGTAATGCATTCTGGATGGGTCAGGGTTGGTTTCCCGACAAAGCACATGGCTACGTTGCTGCTCTGTATCAAGAATGGTCAGCATAACATAGCATTTATGCTATTTGGGACTATGTAGCTCTGATGAAAAAGTGCTGTCAAAACGAGCTTTCTACGATGTTTCTCCAATGTGTATTATAACATTACAAGGTCCCAATGCTCCCTATCAGCGACGTAAATTTGCTGGTTTTTCGGTGTTTTTTTTTTTTTACATCTTTTCATGACTGTTTTTGTCTCTCCAAATGAAGATGTTCCCCATTAAGTTCATCTAAGAAGCAGCAACTTCCAAGGGACAAAGAGGCAAAATGTTTGTTGGTAGAGAAAAACTTATTCAAGCCCAAATAAAGTGACCCCAGCCTACAGAAGTGTTTTACATCTGTTTTCAACTTCAGAGACCTGGCTGACAAATGAACAGGCTTTTACCTGGAAACCGGGGTCTTGATGCACAAGTAGTCTTCCTCCAGTGGTGGACTGGAAATCACTCTCTTTCAGCTAGTGGTACCACATGGGTATCGCAGACAAACCCTGCACTTGGCACATGATATTCCATGGTCTGGACATCTGGGGGACACCAAAACATACCAACGTACTCTGAACCATTTCTTCTGGCCTGCTCTTAAAAAGGATGTGAGCGAGTACTGAAAATCATGCCACACTTGTCAGTACGTAGGGAAGCCGAATCAAGCTGTTCTTTTTGCACCTTTACATCCTGTTCCAGTAGTAGGGGAACCTTTTGAACATGTGCTGGTTGACTGTGTGGGTCCCTTACCAAGGACAAGATATGGAAAATGTGTAACTGCAAAGTTAGGGGTTGGATCTTTAGGGTAAGCATGTTACGTGCAAGCATGTTAGGTATGCTTACCCGTGAAAATGCTTATGTTGTTTGTGGGAGGGTTTTGACTGTGTTGTTGTTTGTGTGTGTGTATGTATATGTCCTTTTTCCTCTCATAGGTGAACGTTTGGGAGATCGGTTCACCAATCGGTGCTCGGCTGGTCTGAGTGGGGAGGAGCATTCTCCGTAAAAGCAACATGGTGGAATCGCTCGGCAGCCTGCTGGTTCACCTGCTGGCTCGCACGCTTGCACTTCGGCGACTTGCTTTGAATGCTTACTCTCGGGTCTTTGATATACTTTTCACTTGGCTTACCGCTTCGTGTGTTGCATACCTACTTTCAGTGTCCTGTACGCTCCGCTTGTCCTTCGTGTTTATGTACGTTTGTACTCGGTGCAACAGTAGAGCAATAGCTCTGGGTTTAAACTTAAAATGGGAAGTTGAATTACGTAGTAAGTGCGCGCACATACATTTTCACCCATGTAGGGAAAATCGATGTCTAGACACACTAGTTAGAGGTCGGTATAACCATTTGTATGTTTTGGAGATCACAATCTAGTGTTGAAAGGTAAGAGCCCTATGTTGTTGTTGTTGTTTTCTTTTGGGTTTTTGGTTATTCAGGTAAGTTAGTGGGTTATTTCATTTAGATTAGGGGAGTGTCTTTTATTTTGTTCATTCCTTTGATGCCACCTATTTGTTTCAATTCTCTAAGTTTCTTTATTGTGGTGTATTATAGTAATGTTTTGTTAATTTTTTGTTAACTGAAGGTGGTGTTTAAGTTACTTGTATAAATAACTGTCCTTGTCTTGAAATACTACTCCTGCTGTTTGTTTTCCCATTTGTTGTTCTCCTTTGGCTTGGTTCTGGTCGGACTTGGTTCCACCTTGTTACACCCTGGTTGTACTAAGCATCAGAACCAGAGATATAGTTGCAGGGGTCGTAACAATCGGTTAACATCAAACTTTTATTGTAAAATTGCTCACAAACAAGATTAGATGAACACAAAATAAAAGTGCACAAGTCGCTGTTGAAAAATAATAAATAACATTAACATGTATCAAGCAACTGGATTAACAGACCTAATTATACTCTATGTTAAAAATGCAATAAACAACTAAATAAATTAATTTAAAAAATGCATCCTTAGCACAGAATAGAAAAACATGAAAAAGATAAGAATCTTATAAAAATTCATCTTTTATTTATCTCTGCCTCTTTCCAGCCAGTCGAAGTCACTCTAATTATTTTTTGGTTTCCGCCTCATTTGGGTTGGGGAATAGCGGATTTCACATTGCCGACACTGAAAAACAAAACAAAACAAAAAAATACAATTATTTAATTAAGATGTATATTAACCTTCTTGTGGTGTGTATTAAACAGATTAAGAGAATGAGTAGTGTCACAATGAACAATAGGGGGCTTTCTTTCAAACTCCACAAAGCCGAGTTGTGCAACACAAGTGAGAGCCTACTCCCAATTTCGACTGGGCCAGCTGAGAAGATTATAGACGAATTAAGGTGAGAGTGCCATTTATAATCTATTTGCCATATCTACAAATGTCAAGGAACTGACCTTATTTGGTCTTGTTTTCATACTCCCGTTGGTCTACTAAGAAAAGTCTGCGGGTGCCTAGTATCTGCTGAAAGTTTAGACTTATTATTATTATTATTTTATTTTTATTATTTATTTATTTTTTCTTATCTGCAGCAGTGCTTAATCACCCCAGGAAGAAATGTGAATTGCTTGACAGTTTTAATTTGAACTTTCACAGTTTGACCATGAAGTTCACAGTTCTACTATATATATATATATATATATATAGTAGATATATATGTATAGTATAGTAAATATATATATATATATATATATTTAAACATGCCCCATTCAAAGAGTTGGTGATATGTCCATTAGAGTGGACAACATGCGTTTGAAGCTCAACTAATGAAATATGTCTTTAAGAAAACAGTCAATGAAATAAACTTTTGTGAGTATATAGCATATAGCAAGGCACAATAGCGTCCTCTCTAGTGGCTGATGTGCAATTGTGACATGAAAACTCATGCATATGGAAGAAAACAGCTATTGAATTTCTGTCCACTGTAATAACCACTATGCGTGAAAGGGTTAATTTGTTTGACCTATGTGTCACTGTTACGACCTGGTCTAGGGGCAAGCTGTAGCATTTAAAAAGAATAGTGTATAGAGAATGAGAACGTGACGTCAGCTACGCAAGGGATTGTGGGAATTTAGGACACGGAGGCTACGGTAGATACGGTAGCTAGAGTATATTGTAGGCATTGAAGTAGCGTTATCCTGCTTCAAAACACGGTGAAATGGTTAATGTTTGCGTTATTGATCGCCATGGAAAACGTATTTCAAAAGGAGAGCGATTTTTCAGCTTTCCAGCTTGGAAGCAAAAAATGGAACGCAGGTTGCATGAGAGACAAAATGAGAAGAAAAAAAACAGGAAATCACACTGTAGGATTTTAAAAGAATTTAATTGTAAATCATGGTGGAAAATAAGTATTTGGTAACCCACAAACAAGCAAGATGTCTGGCTCTCACAGACCTCTAACTTCTTCTTTAAGAAGCTCTTCAGTCCTCCACTCATTACCTGTATTAATGGCACCTGTTAGACCTCGTTTTATGTATAAAAGACACCTGTCCACAGCCTCAAACAGTCAGACTCCAAACTCAACCATGGCCAAGACCAAAGAGCTGTTGAAGGACACCAGGAAGAAAACTGTTGACCTCCAGCAGGCTGGGAAGAGTGAATCTACAATAGGCAAGCAGGTTGGTGTGAATAAATCAACTGTGGGAGCAATTGTAAGAAAATGGAAGACATACAAGACCACTGATAATCTCCCTCGATCTGGGGGCCCCATGCAAGATCTCATCCTGTGGGGTCAAAATGATCATGAGAACGGTGAGCAGAAATCCCAGAACTACACGGAGGGACCTGATGAATGACCTGCAGAGAGCTGGGACCAAAGTAACAAATGCTACCATCAGTAACACACTACGCCAAGAGACACTCAGATCCTGCAGTGCCAGGCGTGCCCCCTTGCTTAAGCCAGTACATGTCCAGGCCCGTCAGAGAGCATATGGATGATCCAGAAGAGGATTGGGAGAATATCGTGTGATCAGATGAAACCAAAATAGAACTTTTTGGGAAAAACTCAACTGAAGGAAAAAGGATGTTGAGTCGCATCACAAGAACACCATACCTACTGTGAAGCACGGGGATGGAAACATCATTGCTTTGGGTCTGTTTTTCTGCAGAGGGGACAGAACGACTGATCCGTGTTAAGGGAAGAATGAACGGGGCCATGTATCGATTTTAAGCCAAAACTTAATATGAGAGCATGGCTGGGTCTTCCAGCTTGACAATGATCCCAAACACACCGCTCGGGCAATGAAGGAGTGGCTCCGTAAAAAGCATTTCAAGGTCCTGGAGTAGCCTAGCCAGTCTCCAGACCTCAACCCCATAGAAAATTTCTGGAGGGAGTTGAAAGTTCGTATTGCCCCAAAAACATCACTGCTCTAGAGGAGATCTGCATGGAGGAATGGGCCAAAATACCAGCTACAGTGTGAAGACTTGCCAACAAAGGTTATGTTACAAAGTATTGAGTTGAACCAAATTTATTGGCCAAATATTTATTTTCCACCATAATTAACAATTAAACTCCTTAAAAATCCTACAATGTGATTTCCTGGATTTTTTTTCTCATTTTGTCTCTCATAGTTGAAGTGTACCTATGATGAAAATTACAGACCTCTCTCATCTTTCTAAGTAGGAGAACTTGCACAATCAGTGGCTGACTAAATACTTTTTGCCCCACTGTATTAAAAAAAAACAAGTGAGGAGCGCCAAGCTCCCACACTAATAACTGTGTCGACATAAACAGTCCAAAAAAAAAAGCCACCAACAACACACAGTATCTAAAGCAACCGCAGGCTAAGCGGGCGAACAAACACGCAACCATACGGGAAGTGAGCCGTCGCATGAATTGCGGACAGGCTTAATCCTTCAGCTCCCAATCGTTATCCCGCCTTTTGCGTAGATTCACAGCGTTGATTGGCTAGGAGGGATAACCAGATGTTGATGCGCGACATGATCTGTAGAGTGGTAGTCCTGCAGCCTCATATATTCCATCATATGCTCCCGCAAGAGACAGCATCAGCCACCACATTGTCAGGTGCTCGCTTGTGCACTATGTCTAGGTTGTAACCCTGGAGTATTAAAGCCCAGCGCATCAAGCACTGATTCGCGTTGGCCATTCTGTTCAAGAACATCAATGGGGTTGCACTCAGTGTAGACACAAATGGGTTTACTACTACTGCCTAAGTAAACCTCAAATGTTGTAACGCAAGTAACAGTGCCAGGGCCTCTTTCTCAATCATATTACACGCTAGTTGGTGTTTAAGAAATTTCTTTGAAAAATAGCAAACAGGGTTATCAACACACTGATCATCCTCCTGAACCAGTATGGCACCAGCACCTCTGCTACAAGCATCTACTTCCAACTTGAAAAGTTGATCGAAGGCTGGTGAGGCTAACACAGGGCATTCCCTAAGCAGAATTTTAACTGCTGAGAAAGCACTTTGGGCTTCTGAGAACCAAACGAACGAGATGTCCACACAAAGCAAGCTTGTGAGGGGGCTTACAAGCACCGGAAAGTTCCTACAAAAGCAGCAATAATATCCTGCCATACCAATGAAAATACGTAGTTCTTGTTTAGTGGTGGTCGTGAGAAAATTTAGGATAGCCTGAACCTTTGCATTAAGTGGTTTCACTTAATGCACTTCCAACTACTGTATTTTACCCAGGTAGGAAACGACCCCTTTTCCGAATTCACATTTTTCTAGATTTAAAACTAGGTTAGCATCCCTCAACCAAGTGAATACGAGTTTTAACACAAGCAAGTGTTGCTCCCAGTATAAATCACCACGTCATCCAGGTACGCCATGCAATTAGGTACACCAGACAACACGATGTTCATGAGCTGCTGGAATGACGCTGGCGCATTCCGTAACCCAAATGACATGACAGAGTACTGTAGAAAAGCATCCGGCGTAACAAATGTGGAAATTTAAGCCACTGTTCCTGCAGTGCCTTAAGCGTTCCCCTAACTGTATTACCGAAAACTAGCTCTGACGGGCTAAAACCGATAGATTCCTGTACAGCACCCCAAATTGCGTACAACAGGTAGGGAACTCCTTCATCCCAGTCCTTACTGACTTTGTGACAGAATGTAAGCAACATATTTTTGAACGTTTCATGGAAGCGTTCTAACGTTCACTGCGATTCAGGATGGTACGCAGTGGAAACCTGGTGAATAATGCCAAGTTCCTTCAGGACTTTGGCAAATACTCGGGACATGAGGTTTGAACCTTGGTCCAACTGAATAACTTCACCAAAGCTTTGACAATCACACGAGAATGGATCGTATGGATTGGAATGGCCTCTGGGAACCAGGTAGCAGCAAACATAATTGTTAAGAGATAGCTATTTCCTGCACGAGTTTTTGGCAATGGGTCTACGCAATCAATTAAAATCCGCTCAAACGGTTCATTTGAAACTTGGATTGGTTGGAATGGAACAGGTTTAACCACTTGATTACGCTTTCCGACTAGCTGACAAACATGACATGTGCGACAATACCTGGTGACATCCAATTTCATAGACTGCCAGAAGAAATACTGGAGAATCTTGGTAAGTCTTTCGGGTTCCTAAGTGACCTGAACTAGGATGATCGTGAGCTAAAGAGAGGACCTGCATTCTGTATGGCTGAGGCACCACCAGCTGGTGTACATTGGGATGATCATCTGTAACAGAAGAAGGAGACCACCACCTCACTAATACATCACTTTTCACGTAATACTCTTGTGAAGACTTAACAGACATTTCAAAGCAGTTGCTCAACATTACATCATTCTTTTGAGCATTCACAAGTTTCTCATGAGTTACATATGTGTCGTCGTCTCCACTGTTCAACATTGATGGCTTGGAGTTACATATGTCCTGAACATCAGCTGACAAAGGATCATCCTTAACAAAGACCGTACCAGACAATGCGACCATATCAGGACATTTCCATTTCATCGCACAAGTCAACACACACAAGGGAAAAACCTCAGACTCAGCTTCACCACAGATCAAGAATGGATCATTAATAACTTCAGGTATGGAACACATTTTATCCCCGACAAGGTCATTGCCCAAAATAAGAGATATGCCATAACTGGCAGTTGAGAGCGGACCGCGACTCTCCCTTGCTTCACAAAATCAGGTAACTCTATCAGAACATTATGAAAGCTCACACGCTCAACTCCCATTCCAACTCCTTGCAGTAAAACATTGCTACCACAGTAACTATCCGGGGGGAAAGGCAGCACTGAATCTAAAATGAGAGACTGGGCTGCACCTGTGTCCCTCAGGCCGGAGATGTTCTGTCTTTCCACGGTACCTGGGATAGAAACATAACCTATAAATGTAAACGGCTTGAATACGGGCTCTATTTCTTCCAACAGGGGTGTTGACAAAGGGGTAGCACCTTTATTCATGTAAGTGGATGTATTGACCTTCTTAACCGACTGCGCATGCTCCTTCTTGTTTTGTAAAATGCGGCGATCAGCAATTATGTGGCCTGGCCCGTGACAGTAAAACATAACCTAACTTCAGTTTTATCAGGCTTGGGACTACTGGACTTAACTCGGGTACGAGATTTCGGTATTTGATTCTCTTTCCTAACAGCAGACATATACTCGAACACGGCTTTATGTGTTAAACCAAATTCATCAGCAAGGGTTGCAACATGTGACAATTTTGACAGTTTCTGTTTGTTTAAATATGCTTTGAGCTGACCAGGTAAACATTTCTTAAATTCCTCCAACAATATTAACACTTGCAGGCCTTCCAGAGTATTTACATTGCTGGCTCAACACCACTTATCAAATAGGCAGGATTTCTCACGAGCAAACTCTACAAATGTTTGGCCAGCACACAACTTTTCGGTATCCCTGAACTTTTGCCGGTATGCCTCGGGCACAAGCTCATATGCTCTAAGTACTGCGGCCCTTTACTACTTCATAATCCATGCTCTGTTCTAAGGACAAAGCTGAACAAACATCCTGAACCTTACCAAATAATTTACACCGGAGTAAGAGGGACCACAAACTCCTCGGCCAGTTTAATGTTATGGCAATCCTCTCAAATGTAGGGAAATAAACATCTACCTCATCCTCCTTAAACGGTGGGACCAAGCCAATATGTCTACTCAAATCAGTGCTCCCGGACAGTACCGGAGAAGGTTCTGGAGGAGCCATGGCAGAAAATACTTGAGCGATGGCTTCCACTGGATCACGGACCCGATTCGTCACCGTTTCTTCAGAAAAACTTGGTGTGATCCCTGCCAATCCTCCACAGGGCATGCAATCTATTGGTAGAGAGCCCTGCCATGCAGAGCAGGAGGAGGGTAGAAGGAGCAGAGCGCACGCAGCACCGGAGCGCAACACACAGGATAGCACAGCAAATAATAACAGTAATACGCTGCCAAAACGGGCGGCGTAACACCTCCACCCATAAAACAACAGTAAACATTACCAGTGACAAAGCCAGAACATTCATCTATTCAACAAAAATAGTTTTGTCTCATTTCTATGATTTATTTATTTGCTACAAAGCAAAGAAGCTTTGAAAGAAGCTTATCTAAGTATGATGCTTCCATAATTTTTGCCACAGGTTGTATTGTCTTCTAGCCATACGAGGAACCACTAAGTTAAAGGTTTGGTAAAACGTTAACATTTTGTTAGCTGAAATTTGCCCGATATGGCATATTCACTCTGTATAACGAAAACAGTCAGACCATACCTGTTACAGTGTGCAAGGCATGTGTGAGCTCATTTGCTTAATTCATCTGAATTAATTATCTTAATTAATCTGCAGTTACTGCATTGTGTCTGGTCATCTAGGAACTAAAATACACATGTTCTACCTCTCTTCATTGAGCCTCGCTGTCTCAATACAGCTCTTGCATAAAGTTAAACTTTTTGATTTTAAAAATAAGCAATCTTTATTATAATAAAGATCCCACATCGTGCTGTCTATACTGTGCTTTGGAAAGATATGTCAGAGTTTCTCTAGGGGTCTAAGTGTTTGCTTCGCTTACTTGTTGCGCTTAACTTGAATAGATAGCCAGGATGTGTCCAGCCCTGTATTAATCCATCAGTGCATACATACATTTGAATTTAATCTGATAAACTCCAGGTGGTCGCAAAATCACTAGTCTGCCCCCACTGTAAATCAAGCTTATGGTAAAGTGTCAGTTTGGTTTATAGGTCCATGTCTTTTGGACTATAACTCACAATCACACAAATGCATAATGTCTGATTTTTGTTCTGACCTATATCTAGAAAGACATGCATTAAATTACTTTGTTATTGTCCTGAAAAATCAGAGGCTTAATAGTGAAGCTGAAGGATGACAGTGTCTCTGCCAAATTTTAAACTGTTGATTTTCCTGTATAAATTATATGATTCTCCTGAATACTTGTACATGTAAATATCAAGTGTCTTAAGTGTCAGGAAAAGTGGGTCTCTGGTGTCTTCCTCAGTGACTGCATACAGGAGCAAACAAATCCAAACTTTTCAGCATTTTACAATGACAGACTACAAGGGGTTGGGCTGCACCTCTAACTGGTAGAGCCAACCCTACAGTTCAGCCTCTGACCAGTGGATACTGGTCAAAGTCCACAGTACAAGACAGCACTGCACCGCCACTTCTGACTAGGGAGTGTGGCAGATAGCTAAGCTGGCCTACCATGAGTGTGAAAGAATGATTTCTAGAGCGCTCTGGTTTGCTCTATAATCACCGCCCAGATTATTTGTACCTGCCTGTTACGGCATAAAAAGCTAAACACAGCCATCGTTCAGCTCCATGTCTTTAGTTTCAATAAGGGTGCGGCCAGTAATAGTAATTGTCTTTGTGTGAGTTCTTTGAAAAACAGAACAAGAAAATACTATAAAAAAAGATAAATAAGAATGCGAGAGACCAATCGAGACAAAATGTATTCTGTTCTGAACTCAATGGATAAAATAAGATGATAAGGAGACCTTATTAGAACTGAGGAAGAAAACAGGACAAAAGTTAAAAACTTTTAAAAGAGTGGAACCTGGGATAAGAATTCTAAAAAAAAAAAAAAAAGAAACAAGTAAGGAAAAAGGGAAGTCTAAAAGAGAGGGGGGAAAGGCTGATAGATCGAGAAATAGATATGTTAGGGATATTACAACTGAGAAAAAAGAAAGTTACGTTTAAAACTAAAGGAAGAAAAAAAAAACTAACTAATATTAATTTGATATTGGGAGATCTAAACTTTTTAAAATCTTTAGTGTAATAATTCTGCTCCACTAAAGCAAACCAGCAGGAGCTGTCTGTGCATGAACGATCATGGTTGGCTGTCAGTGTGACAGTTTTGGATACATCACCATTTGAGAGAGAAAGGAGAGCAGGTGTGAAAGGCATGATAAATTCTGATTCTGTGTGCGTTTAGCTCCATTATGTCTGGCAGCTAATCCTTTACAACTTCTGTTCATATTCTCTTGAGTAATCCTATTGACCCGGATATCACTGTAAATGCAGTAATAATGAAAAATGCCTAAATAATAAATACATAAAGAAATTGGGTAACACTGGTCAGTTAACAATTAGTTGATTTTGTAAAAGCAAGTGTTGAATAGAACAATTTAGAAATTAAAATTAAAATGTACTTATTTTTATTTAGAAAACTAACAAAACATTATTTTGTCAGAGGTGCCCAGACTGTATGTATACAAATAAAATACTTTACATTCAAAATACAGTGGTGCTCGAAAGTTTGTGAACCCGTTAGAATTTTCTTTATTTCTGCATAAATATGACCTAAAACATCATCATATGTTCACACAAGTTCTAACAGTAGATAACGAGAACCCAGATAAACAAATAAGACAAAAATATTTTACTCGGTCATTTATATATTGAGGAAAATGATCCAATATTACATATTAGTGAGTGGCAAAATATGTGAACCTCTAGGATTAGCAGTTAATTTGAAGATGAAATTACAGTCAGGTGTTTTCAATCAATGGAATTACAATCAGGTGTGAGTTGGCACCCTGTTTTATTTAAAGAACAGGGATCTATCAAAGTGTGCTCTTCACAACACGTTTGTGAAAGTGTATCAAGTGTATCAAAAAGAACACTGCTTTTCGTCTGCAGTTTGCTAACGATCACTGCTCAGCAATGTTTTTTTTGGAGAGCGGTGGTGTTCTCCTTGCAACCCTGCCATGCACATCATTGTTGTTCAGTGTTCTTCTGATGGTGAACTCATGAACATCAACATTAGCCAATGTAAAAGAGGCCTTCAGTTGCTTAGAAGTTACCCTGGGGTCCTTTGTGACCTTGCTAACTTTTACACGCCTTGCTCTTGAAGTGATGTTTGTTGGTTGACCACTCCTGGGGAGGGTAACAATAGTCTGGAATTTCCTCTATTTGTACACAATCTGTCTGACTGTGGATTTGTGGAGTACAAACTCTTTAGAGATGGCTTTGTGACCTTTTCCAGCCTGATGAGCATCAACAACTCTTTTTGCAATTTCAATGTTACAATTTCTTATTACAATATTCAAACATTAGCCATAGCAGGACACTAGAACTGTGATAGGACAAGACAGTGAGAGTGCAACTAAGACAAAATCTGATATTCTGTAGCGATGACAAATCAGCAGTATAGAGCGTTGAATGAGTTGTAGCACTGTCAGCTCTGCTAATAATTCTGCTCCACTAAAGCAAACCAGCAGGAGCTGTCTGTGCATGAATGATCATGGTTGGCTGTCAGTGTGACAATTTTGGATACATCACCATTTGAGAGAGAAAGGAGAGCAGGTGTAAAAAGCACGACAAATTCTGATTCTATGTGCGTTCAGCTCCATTATGTCTGGCAGCTAATCCTTTACAACTTCTGTTCATATTCTCTTGAGTAGGCCTATTGGCCTGGATTTCAATGCAAATGCAGTAATTATGAAAAATGCCTATAATAAAGCTACACAGCCTTACCAAATCTTTAGAGAATGAAATTTGAGGCTTGTGCTCAAATCTCAAAAATATCGTTTTCCTAATTATTTGAGTTCACAGAGATCCCAGTTCTGTGTGTACATCAATAATGATCATTTAAAATGAACATTTTAAAGAGTCTTCCTATTAACTGCTATTATTCATTTGACTTAACTTAAGCAGCAGAGAGAAAAATAACTAAACCCTTTTCAAATTATTTTCCAAAAAATATGTGCAGTCCCATGCAAATAAATGAATAAATAATAATAATAATAATAATAATAATAATAATAATACTACGTTTAATTTATATAGCGCCTTTCACTGTACCCAAGGACGCTTAACAATTTCAAGAAAGACAGTATACAAACAAGAATTCAAAACAAGCAAACACATCAAATATTAGATGAAGACGAAAACATAAAAGTATTCAGAAGTGATTTAAAATTGCGGAAGGTAGATGCAGACCGAACAAATGCTGGAAGGGAGTTCCAAAGGGTGGGAGCTGCCACAGCAAAGGATCTCCCACCCATGGAGGAAAGCCTAAATCTAGGAACAGAGAGAAGGTTGGAGTCAGTGGAACGCAGCAACCTGGTAGAAGTGTCTTGATGGACTAATTTGCGGAGATACAGTGGAGCAAGACCATGGAGGGATTTAAATGTCAGTATTGGAATTTTGTATTGGATGCCTTTGTGAACCGGGAGCCAGTGCAGTTGGGATAAAACAGGAGTGATGAGATCAAATTTTTTGGTTTGTGTAAGAATCCTGGCGGCAGAGTTCTGGATGTACTGCAGAATTCGAATTGATTTAGAGGGAAGACCAAGAAGAGAGTTGCAGTAATCAAGGCGAGGGGAAACAAAAGCATGCACCAGGATCTCTGCAGCAGCAGGAGAAAGGAAAGGGCGCACCCGAGCAATGTTACGAAGATGGAACAAAGCAGGGTTAGAAACAGATTTAATGTGGGGAGTAAAGGACAGAGTTGAGTCAAAAAGAACACCAATATTACGAACCGTAGAGGACAAGTGAACAGACACACCCACGATGGTTAAAGAGGAGGTAGAAATGGAGGAAAGCACAGATTTAGTGCCAACAAACAAAAATTCAGTCTTCTGGGAATTAAGCTTCAGAAAGTTGGCACAGAGCCAGGAATTCAGATGAGAAATACAATCAGTGAGAGCGAAAAAAGAAAATGATGAAGATGGTTTGAAGCCAAGATAAAGCTGAGTAGCATCAGCATAGCAGTGAAAGGACAGGCCGTATTTACGTATAATAGAGCCAATGGGAAGCATGTAAACTGTAAATAAAATAGGACCAAGAACGGAGCCCTGTGGGACACCCTGTTCCGAAGTAACAGTTTCAGACACAGTATTCCCTAGGCGAATGAAAAAGCACCTGTTAGTCAGATATGATTTAAACCAGGTTACTACTGTGTCTGAAAGTCCTATATCCGAGAGGAATAGTGAAACTAGAATATTGTAATCAACAGTATCAAAAGCAGATGCGAGATCAAGATTAACCAAAAAAGACACATGACCTCGACCTGCTGCAGCAAGTATGTCATTAAGAACATAAAGGGGTGCAGTTTCAGTGCTATGCTGAGGACGAAAACCCCAGGTTCGAAATGGGGCGCAAATTACTGAGAACAGAGGAATCAGAATCAGGTTTCTTGAGGACAGGAGTGATAGCAGCAGTTTTTAAGGCAAGAGGTACGATGCCTGAGGACAGCGAGAGATTCACCATTTGACAAATAGGAGAAGATAGGACCGAAGCACACTTCTTGAGAAGAGCAGTAGGAGCAGGATAAAAAGAGGAAGTGGATGGTCGAGAGCCAGAAATGACCTTGGAGATGTAGTTTTCATCTACCAGGGAGAAAGAGGAGAACCTACTGGTAAATTGTGGAACAAAGAAATCAGAAGAGGAAAAAGAAGAAGAGTTAGTAGACGAATTGGAGGAAGCCTTATCTGCAGTAGTAGTGAAGGAAAGAGTTACAGAGATCAGTGGAAGCTGAGACCTGGTTTGACAGAGGATTGACAAGTTTATTAACAACAGAAAAAAGTTGACGAGGGTTAACACCAGAGGATGCGAGAAGTAAAATATGCCGAGCGCACAGTGTTTAGTGCCGCTTTATACTTTACAAGATGTTCATTGTAGGCTAACTGGTGAACTAAATAAATAAACTTAAATAATAAATACCTTAATAAATAGGGTAACACTGGTCAGTTAACAATTTGTTGATTTTATAAAAGCAAGTGTTGAATAGAACAATTTAGAAATGAAAACTAAAATGTACTTATTTTTATTTAGGAAAATAACAAAACATGTTATTTTATCAGAGGTGCCCAGACTGTATGTTTACACTGCAAAAAAGGCTAGTTGAAATATAAGAAAAAAAAAAACTTAATTTAAGCATAAAGTTAATCAATACTAGCCAAATTATCTGTCCATGCAGCATGATAATTTTACTTGACAAGAATTCTCAAAATAAGTTTGTTCAAGTCTTGAAATTAGATTGCTCTGACCGGCTACCAAGAGCTTAAAATAAGTCAAAAATACTCATTTTTAGATAAAATTACTTGAAAACAGATTTGCTAGACCACAGTAACAAGTATAATATTCTGAATAAATTCCGAAAAATAATACTTATTTAGTTTTTGGAATTCTTAATATAGGTTTTCAAATTTAAGTGTAAAATACTTAGTACTAGGGTAGTATGAGTACTTGAAACAAGTTGTCTCATCTTGAAACAGGTACTCTTAAAAACCACATTTGACTTGAAACTAGGTTTTAATCTTACATACTAAAAATTAGAACAGGAAACCCATAAGTAAATCACCACCAAAACAAGTGAAAATTCTGTCATTTATTGACAGTACTGTAAAACTATCAAACACTTGTTTAATACACACTAAACAATTGAAGTACACAGTACTTTGCAGCAATTGACAGT
>JAJAGP010004800.1:0-42968 GCA_025084515.1 Ancistrus triradiatus | reverse complement strand
ATCTGATTTTCGGATTATTAAGTGCATGTAAACGCACTCCTTGACAGTTCTAGAGGCTGAAACTCTTCCATTCAACTCTATTTGAAGCCAGTGTGTCAGTGTGGATCCGGTAAGAGAGAGATTTTGCTCTTCACATCATATCTGGTCCAAACATGTTTAAGTTGTGGAAACAGCTCGAGGAAGACACAGCTGAAGGTCCGAGTACGACTGAACACTTAATGTATAAACTGCATCTGGGAGTTAGAGGGAAATGCTCCCATTTCAGTCCATGAGCAGATATCGTTATTGGGACCGTGCTTCAAAGACCGTGGTCATTTCCATGGTAACTGTACAATGCGGCGCAGATTTCCTGTTTCGCCATGGTCCCGCATGTGTGGTGTGTGTACATGTGGCTGTGTGAGACAGAGACCCCATGTGGATTTGCCCATTCAGACTAATCCTGCAGGAAAGGCGCCACTGCGGACAGCTGTTAGGAGTTAGAAAGAGAGAGTTAGAGAGAGAAGGAGAGAGAGAAATCATAAATCAGCACTGCTGGTTCTCATGGAAGCCTTGTGTAAATATGTGTGTGAGCTTGTGTGTTGTCATGAGACAGATATGTGGCACCAAATCCAATGCGAAAATTTGGAGTACTTGGCCTGGTACATGAATATATGTCATTTTTCCGAGTGTTTCTCTCTGCCGCCGTGTCTCTGTGTCTCTGTGTGTGTGTGTGTGTGTGTGTGTGTGTGTGTGTGTGTGTGTGTGTGTGTGTGCCAAAAAATCTTTTTCAGCTGCAGAGAAACAGTGATTTCACCCAGCACGATGCAGGTCCTGTTCCACTTCAAATACAAACTCATTAAGTCTGTTTCAGACCCAGTCCTACCGACCGCCATCGCCGCTGGCATCCCGAGGTCAAAGCAATTAGCTTAATTCCACCTCAGATGTGATTAAGACCGAGAATACATATGCAGATCTAATATAATGCACATTTAGGCACATGAAATATATCAGAAATGACATATACATTACGGGAAGCTATGTAAACATAGGGCTAAAAGTTTATGGACACCCCTCCTCATTAGTGATCTGTGTTATTTCACTCCTAACAGGTTCAGAATAAGATTCATACACACATGGAATCTGTAAAATCATAAAGGAAAACGTCAGAAAATCTGCCTGTGAAGTGAATCTCAGGACAACGTGGGTCATTCGGCAGCTCAACGACCTTAAACGCACCGAAAGTCATTATTAAACGGATTCAAAAAACAAAAATAATGGTTTGGAACGGCCAAGCCAAAGTCCTGACCTTAATCTAATAGAAATGCTGTGGAAGGACCAGGGGCCGGATTCATGAAAGCTTTCTTCATGAGAAACTTTCAAAGGTTCTTAAGACAAACACTAAGAAGTTCATAAGAATGTACTTAAATGCAGTTCTCGAAAAAAAATTAAAGTTCCAAGACTTTCTTAAGAATCTCTTCATTTTCTTACGTAGACCACGTCACATTTTAGAGCTTACTGCGCTGGACACGTTTTGAATTTCTCTCTGGGGACGGCAAAATGGAGGACATTCAAACCAAGCGTTCAAAAAACAAACAAGAAACAGAGGTGATGGTGGAAGAAACAGCAGCTTTGCCACAAACCTTCCTTATGGAGACCTTTGTATTTAAGGCTGACCTTCACTCAATAGGCTTGTAAGCATTTAAATTAAAATGTAAGCCTCATTGAAAAATAACAAACTTTTGTCACTTTTTTCCTAAGAATGAAGTTCAGAAAAAACACACATTTAAGAAGATTTTCTTTTTTTAAGAAATTTTTCTGAATCCGGCCCCAGAAGAGACGTGAGCAGTTCATGTGAGAAAACCAACCAAGATCCCAGAGTTCAATAGTTACCAGAAACATTTGGTTGCAGTTATTGGTGCACAAGGAGGGGCACACCAGATACGGAGAGCAATGGTTCACATACTTTTGTCAGCACCTCACATTTGAGGCTTAGGTTGTATATGTCTATACAGCGAGAAACCTCGGTCCTCGTCATTACTTCATTCCAGAAGGCTTTTTGAGACCCAAAAAAGACGAGTACGGAGCAAATGTTCCCCATAAGGAATAATGTAAACTGAATGAATGGGTTCCAGATCCCCAGAAAATCCCCCTGTATGAGGCATGATCAGCATTAATGGAGCTGTATTGTACAGGAGCTCCTGATTTATGATGGGGATATGTTCAACTAATCCATCATAAGATAAATGGATCATGCACTGATGAGTTTAATATAGTCTGTACTGTATCATAGAGGAGCCGGTTCCACATTACCACTTACAGTGGAGCAAAAAAGTATTTAGTCAGCCACTGATTGTACAAGTTCTCCTACTTAGAAAGATGAGAGAGGTCTGTAATTTCATCATATGTACACTTCAACTATGAGAGACAAAATGAGACAAAAAAAATCCAGGAAATCACTTGATTTTTAAAGAATTTAACTGGAAATCATGGTGGAAAATAAGTATTTGGCCACCCACAAGTGTACCTATGATGAAAATTACAGACCTTTCTAAGTAGGAGGACTTGCACAATCAGTGGCTGACTAAATACTTTTTTTGCCCCACTGTACATTACCCTACAGTTACCCAAAATCATTACCACAAAGCTTATTTATGGCAAAGGGTTGAGAAATCTCATGTCATTTAGCGAGTCATGGATTGAAAATGAAAAGAAAAACACAAAACTTACTCTTGCGCTAGCATAGCTGCTAATTTCGGTTGGTTCTTATAACTAACCTTTTTAGGACCCACGAAGATTTATTTGCTTTAAGAATACACTACTGTGGATGTAAAAATAAAGAAGAACACGATAAACACAGTGCAGATCTGCACTGACAGCTAATTTGAATCTGAATCACTTGAATCACTGTGCACTGAATCATTGATGTGATTCATGAATCACATCAATGTTTGAGTCATGAATCGTGAATCAAGTTTCATCAAGTTTCAAACGACTCATACAAGTGTAAGCGAGTGCTCCGAGTACCGAACAAACAATGAGAACATGCATCGAGAACCGAGGTACCGCTGTAATTGAGGATGAATTGCTAATTAGTCCTAAGTCTAAGCCGCGATTTATGTCAGATCTAAGAACTAAGACAGAAATGAACCACATTCTTGAAATTCTTTCCTAAAGTTACCTATGATTTGAGGGTGAATGTTTAGCCCAATAACTAAAGTTCATTTAAGACTGAATTGCTGCTTGTACCGACGCCTATAGAACATATATGATATGAACTCAGAAACTGCTAGACGGTTCATATAGTATATATTTTTTCAAGTGACTCGCTAAGATTTGAGTAAGTGAACCTGAGATTTGGTTTTGGATCGTCTTCCAGTGGATATTTGAGTTGATATAAATCTGTCCATGAAACCCCAAACACCCTCACATGTCCTTAGCCGCTTAAGCTCTACATGAATGCCTTTAAACTTTATTTGCAGACAGACTGTAAGCAAGCGGGGGAGATTTTGTAGCCATCGCTCTTGGTATGTTTGAACGGATCTTGTAAATTTGTGTTTTCCATCGGGGTAGAAAACCACACAAGATGTTCCGTCTTCAAGTTGTGACAACACTTTTGTTATGCACCAAACATGAACACCCATCATAATGCTGGGGACTAACCATTTAGTTCAATCCAGACAAAAAAGGACAAGGCAAAATTGTCAAGAATGCAACACTCAGCTCAGATCTGAGTAAACTCAAATGATGCCAAATGAACTTCCTTGGGTTCTGCCGCATTAAAATACTTCGACGCTGCATTAAAACTTGTGAACGCAAGTGCGATCAGAGAGCGGCGTTCATATGAATGTAAACACAACCAACACAAAGCCTATTTAAACCTGGCATCTGTCAACACAGGTGTGTCTAGTCCCTCTTCTTAGAGTCCCTGCACCTCTAAATATAAGAGTAAAAAGTCGTTTGTTGTTTAAAACACAGGTTTTTCTCTGACAAGCTGGAAAAAATGTTAAACCACAGAAAGAATATGGTTTTAAACATAATATCTCAACAACAAGAACATAGCAATCCCCCATGCCTTGCAAATGGTATGACCCAATTTCTCTCTTGGTGAGAAATCGTACCTTAGGCAGGGTTGCCTCTCTTTATCGGTCGTATTTATTTTTTATTTATTCTTTATCCCTCAATGTCTTTACATTTAATCCAATTCCATTTGTAATACTTTGTAAACCACGCGTTGAATTTGTGGCTCAGCGGCTCAGCGTTAAAGGACGTTCTCCCAGCTTTGTTGCTGTCTTTCCGATCACAGTGCTTCCCCTAAACAAAAAGTCCGATTTTCTTTGTTTAAAAAAAACATGCTGGAGGATTCGGTCATTGGGTGCTTAGCACCCACCCCTAAATTTCTGATCCCAGAATCGCCCCTGTCTGTCTATAATATTTGCACAAAAGAATTCCAGTTCTCCATCTTAGTTCTGAAGATATCAGATTCCAGCAATGTTGACTAGGGGTGGGTACTGGAAAGGATGTCATGATACGATTATATCGTGATACATTGCGATATATGTATATACTGTATATGATTCAGTGAAAATATAAAAGCAGCTGAAACACAAGTTACGATGTATGATCTGAGTCTTAATACAAAAGAGTCAAAACACTGAACAGCGCCATCTACAGGAGTGGAGATTGTAGTTTAGGTCTCATTTATAATGTGCTTTTCTTCCTTCAAAAAAATTCATATTTTGAACTGAAAATCGATATAGTATATCACAAAGTATATCGTGATATATTGCTGTATCGATTTTTTTAGCACAGCCCTAACGTTGACAGTATTTTAGAACCGTTACTGATCTCTGGGGAATCAGAACCGCCCAATCCAGTATTCATTCTTGTTTTGTACCTGGGAAGGATTTGTCTCATTTCTGCTCAGTTCAATGGTTTACTTTACAGCTATAGCATTAACTTCAGACAAACATTCTCCACTTGGATGGTGGGTGCGGAAAAATCAAGCGCTTTACCACCACCAGTGGGTGGATGAGCAAGAATGTCCACAAACCTCACTGTACTTGAGTTAAAGTAGAGATAAGTAAAACATCACTCGAGTACAAGTAGAAGTCCTCCCTTTAGAACTCCACTTGAGTAAAAGTATTTGCCTTCATAGGTACTTAAGTATCCAAAAAAAGTGCCATGATTAATTTTTTCTAACACGACTCTTCCGTAATCAACTCATTTCAGGTGAGCAGGTCAAAACAAGTTCAAAACAAAGTGCGTGAGCCAAAAGGAACGACAGATTTCACTTAATGTAGTGGAGCAAAAAGCAAAGCTGTGCTAAAAAAACCGATACAGCAATATCGCGACATTTATTTTACTTTATCTTCAGCTCATAAGGAAGGAAGAAAAAACACGTTTCAAATGGGGTGTGAACTACAGTCTCCGCTCCTGTAGATGGCGCAGCACAGTGTTTAGACTCCGTGTGTCCACTGAATTATCAAAGTGATGTGACAGATTAAGAAGACTCAGGTTTTACACCATGACTTGCATTTCAGCTGTTGTTAAATTTTCAGTGAACCATGTGGAACATCGCAGTGTATCGCAATGTACCGTGATATAATCGTATCGTGATGAATATCGTATCGTGACGTCCTTTCCCACCCCCACCCCTAGTAAAGAGTGAGATATTTGACTTTGAAATGTGGTGGAGTTCAAATAAAAAGTCACCCAAAATGGACAGATAGACGGAAAAACTACGTATTTAGTTACTGACCACCACAGGTTAAAAAATGACGTGATTTTTTTGGTGAAAAATCCTTTGACCGAACTACATTCGACTTGTCGTAGCAATCTGAGGATCTAAGCTCGCTAGTCTTCGGCTTATTAGCGCAGAAGCGTAGCTGCCGAGCCACCACAGGCCATGAGGCCACAAAAGAAAAGCTCAGATGGAGAGTGTGGTTGCTGCAACACAAGTTCGAGCAAGTAGCATCAAATTATCGAATGTTAGTACCACATTATTCATAGAGTTGAATGCACAAGGCTGGTTTCACACACACACACACACACGGAGTTTGAAGAGTCGGCCCATATAACTCATGAATGGAAATCTGTGGGTGTGAGGTCACTGGCCCAGAACAAGGCAATATAGGACACGTTTGGGTTGTGTGATGGATTGTACGCTCACTGAGAGCGGCGCGTTTGAAACGTGACTCGGCAGGAAGCCTCGGATGACCTTGGTGGTAATTGGGAGGGTCGAGAGAATTCCCGGTGGGCCGGCAATGTTTCAGGCTGATTACCGCCGGCTAACGACGTTACATTTATGAAAGTGGTTAGCCGCAGCCTGCCCTCGCGGTCTCCCACATATACTAACTAACGCGCTAACAGACGGGAAACGTCGCAACCCAGTCTGGATTAGTAGCTATTTAAGGAAATAAATCAGCCGCCCGCCTCCTCCCATGAATCGACTCCAGTCGGCCTCGAATTGCAAACGCGTGGCTAACGAGCTAACGGGGTCTCGGAGGTGTTTTTTGACGTGCCGTCGAAAGCGCGGCGTGGAAAAGAGCAAGCAGGTGGCGCAGTGGAGGCGACGGCTACAACTGTATGCTAGCAACTGCCAGTAAAGAAACGTCTAAATAAGTCGGCCAACGAACGAACGGGTCTTGTAGTTCAGAGAGCGAAGACATGATCGGACTTGGTGCCTCGGATTCCACAGTATGGTACTGAGCAAAAGTCTTAGGCCTCCTTTAGATTAGATATACCATTGTTTTGGCAGGAGTATAATGACCATGTGGAAACTGTGGAAACCCTGGGAACTGTGGGCTGTGGTAGCCTAGTGGGTAAGGTACTGGACTATGGACCAGAAGGTCCAGGGTTCAAATCCCACCTCTGCCAAGCTGCCACTGCTGGGTCCTTGAGCAAGGCCCTTAACCCACAATTGCTTGGATTGTAAGATTGTACCAACTAGAAGTCACCCTGGATAAGGGCATCTGCTAAATGCTGTAAATGTAAATGTTCTGTAAGCTACAATGGTAAGTAATACACTTGAGCAGTTGCAGCATCTTCTACAGTCTAAAGAAGCTTGATCAGGAATGCTTTTTGGAAGGGTAGCACCACTTTTTTCGGAAAAGGAACAAGATGAAAAGGCTCAGAGATGCTAAAGCTCACAAAGATTAGAATGAAGATCAGTGGAGAAAAGAGATTATAGAGTGACCAATCCTAGTTTGAAATTGGGTCCAATCGTTGACAATATGTTACATATGGTCATTATAGCATTGCAAAAACAACAACTCGAACAATGGCCTAAGACTTTTGCACAGTATTGTTTCACAGAAAAGAGAAAAAAAAGTAGCACGTTCAAAATTGAGCATAATATTGAAGTATTATAAATAAATATCTTACATTTTCTAAAACATGTCACTAGAACATTACCCAGATTTATAATTATCACAACCTATTAAAATAATCCTGTCGGAATGCTTATTAAACTCGTGATGAAATTAAACAAATACTTAAGGAAAAAAACATCAGAAAGGGATGAATAGGTAAACTAGAAATTAAGCAATCAAATATGGGGATTATACAATACAATAAAATTTTTATAAATAAATAAAATATAATCAATTAAAAATACAGCTGTTGTCATTCTCAAAATAAATAAATAATAAATCAAAATAAATAAATAAATAAATAAATAAATAATAAAATTAGTACAGTAAGAACAATCAGTGAACTGGATTTGGATAAAAATATATTTATAAAGGAAATAGGTAAGGTAAAAATATTAATACAATACAATACAATACAATATACTGGTCCTTCTCAAAATAGCATATTGTGATAAAGTTAATTATTTTTCATAATGTAATGATTAAAATTAAACTGTCATATATTTTAGATTCATTGCACACCAACTGAAATATTTCAAGTCTTTTATTGTTCTAATACTGATGATTTTGGCATACAGCTCATGAAAACCCAAAATCTCACAAAATTAGCATATTTCATCCGACCAATAAAAGAAAAGTGTTTTTAATACAAAAAAAGTCAACCTTCAAATTATTATGTTCAGTTATCCACTCAATACTGGTGGTCGGGAATCCTCTTTGCAGAAATGACTGCTCAATGCGGCGTGGCATGGAGGCAATCAGCCTGTGGCACTGCTGAGGTGTTATGGAGGACCAGGATGCTTTGATAGCGGCCTTAAGCTCATCCAGAGTGTTGGGTCTTGCGCGTCTCAACTTTCTCTTCACAATATCCCACAGATTCTCTATCGGGTTCAGGTCAGGAGAGTTGGCAGGCCAATTGAGCACAGTAATACCATGGTCAGTAAACCATTTACCAGTGGTTTTGGAACTGTGAGCAGGTGCCAGGTCGTGCTGAAAAATGAACTCTTCATCTCCATAAAGCTCTTCAGCAGAAGTGCTCCAAAATCTCCTGATAGCTAGATGCATTGACCCTGCCTTTGATAAAACATAGTGGACCAACACAGCAGCTGACATGGCACCCCAGAACATCACTGACTGTGGGTACTTGACACTGGACTTCAGACATTTTGGCATTTCCTTCTCCCCAGTCTTCCTCCAGACTCTGGCACCTTGATTTTCGAATGACATGCAAAATTTGCTTTCATCCGAAAAAAGTACTTTGGACCACTGAGCAACAGTCCAGTGCTGCTTCTCTGTAGCCCAGGTCAGGCGCTTCTGCCACTGTTTCTGGTTCAAAAGTGGCTTGACCTGGGGAATGCAGCACCTGTAGCCCATTTCCTGCACACGCCTGTGCATGGTGGCACTGGATGTTTCTACTCCAGACTCAGTCCACTGCTTCCGCAGGTCCCCCAAGGTCTGGAATCGGCTCTTCTCCACAATCCTTCTCAGGGTCCGGTCACCTCTTCTCGTTTGTGCAGCGTTTTCTGCCACACTTTTTCCTTCCCACAGACTTCCCACTGAGGTGCCTTGACACAGCACTCTGGGAACAGCCTATTCGTTCAGACATTTCTTTCTGTGTCTTACCCTCTTGCTTGAGGGTGTCAATGATGGCCTTCTGGACAGCAGTCAGGTCGGCAGTCTTACCCATGATTGCGGTTTTGAGTAATGAATCAGGCTGGGAGTTTTCAAAAGCCTCAGGAATCTTTTGCAGGTGTTTAGAGTTAATTCGTTGATTCAGATAATTAGGTTAAATAGCTCGTTTAGAGAACCTTTTCATGATATGCTAATTTTGTGAGGGTTTTCATGAGCTGTATGCCAAAATCATCAGTAATAAAACAATAAAAGTTGGTGTGCAATGAATCTAAAATATATGAAAGTTAAATTTTTATCATTACATTACGGAAAAGAATTAACTTTATCACAATATGCTAATTTTTTGAGAAGGACCAGTAATATAATATGTGGTTGGAAGACAAAAATTCAAAACAAATGAACCAAACCTACAGGCTCTCTGAAGGTGGCCAGAGACTAAAAGTACAGGATCATATTTAACTTTACCATCTTTTCCCCCTTTAAAACAGCACATGAGTGTGAGCACCTGTAAATGATTTGCTCTGAGATGGTGGCACGGGGAAGCAGTGTTTAGCTCAGCCACCTCACAGCTCCAGAGCCCAAGTCCCAGACCGGTCACTACCTGTGTGGAGTTTGCATGTTCTCTGTTTGTCAGCGTGAGTTTCCTCCCACGTTTGAAAGACATGCGTTAGGTCAGTCGGAGTCTCTAAAGTGTCCCAGTCTGTCTGTGTGTGTGTGTGTGTGTGTGTGTGTGTGTGTGTGTGTGTGTGTGTCTGTGTGTGTGTCCTACGATGGATTAACGGAAAGTAAAAGAGAGTGATCCAAAGTCCAAATGTTCGCGTTCTAAGTTCCACCCAAATTTCGTTCTTTGCCTCACATGGTCAAATTAGGAGATTGTTCACTAGGTCAGGATTTCTTTGTGTCCTGAGACTTTTCACATAACATCTAAAGCAGTCTATTATTAAAGATGTGCCAGATGCTTTGTGGGAATGTTTATACTCAAGTCAAGTCAAATTTATTTCTGTAGAACGTTTTACAACAGAGCATTGTCTCAAAGCTGCTTTACAAATATCTTAGTCCACCTAACAAAGGTGCAAGGGCGCCAGTGGCAAGGAAAAGCTCCCTAATGTTATAAAGAAGAAACCTCGGGAGGTCCGAGACTCAAAGAGGGACCTGACCTCCTTGGGCGGCCTCGATGTTATACGTAAGAATTAAACTAAGTTACCAATTAATACGTTTATAGTAAGAGTTTACATACACTGGAGCTAAATATGAAAATGAAGTGAGAAAGTATTTAAATAAAAAACAATGAGGTGTGTTAAACATAACAGAACTTTACAGTCCACTGATCAAATCTAAAGGGTCAGGTTTTCTGGTTGCTTTTTGCCTGAACTTATTAGAATCATTCCAATTATTGGATGTTCCTATAATGTTCCCTGTTCTCTGGGGAACTGGTGACAACAAGGTCAAGATTTTTTCGGTCCTGAGACAGATACATGGCATCTGAAACATCCCCACAAGGGAATCTGCTAAAACATTTACATTACATTAAACAACAAAATCCCACAAATTCCTATTACTAAAAAAGTTGCAGAAACTTTGTGTTAAAGTTTATAGACAAATCAAGTCACTGGGGTGACAGTGGCAAGGAAAAACTCCCTAAACGTTATAAGGACGAAACCATGGGAGGACCAAGACTCAACAATGGACCCGACCTCCTTAAGCTATTTAAATAATAAGTTTACAGTTACATATGAAAATGAATTGATTTGTAGCACCTAGAACCGCCTCATTTAACACATTTTGTTTACATTTTCTTACATTACAGTCGACTGATCAAATCCAAATGGTCTAGTTTTCTGGGGGTTTTTTCCTGTCCTTATTAAAACCGGTTACATTATTGAACATAATAATAACGTTCTCAAATAGCTAGGAAACTGCTTACAAGTTCAACTTTTCTTTCCGTCCTGAGACTTGTCACATGACATCTGAAGCATTTACTAGTTACTTTGTGGGAAAGTTTATAAAACCAGAACAGATTGAACCTTCGAGGGATTTGCAGTTCTTAGAACCAGCTCCTCTAACAATCTGTGGTCATCGTTAGGATTTTTTTAACGTTACCGCCCATTGATCAAGTCCAAATGGTCATGTTTTCTGCTTGCTCATTGATCGACCTTTGTAGAAAGGTTCTTTGGGTTCCTGAGACTTTTGAATCAGAAACACTGCGACTATTACACCAGTTGTGGGAACGCATATGAAAATGAAACCTAGACCTAGAAACATGTCAGGAGATTTGCAGTTCCTAGGGTTGCCTTTTCTGAGCGTTGCAGCCCATTGGTCAAGATCTGCTGGATTCAATTCTCTGGTTGTCAGAGGTCACAAGTTTTGTTTTTCCTGCCCTGCCACCATTTGCATATCAAAAACATTCCTACTTAGTCGCTGCGACTTTTTAACTTGTCACCGCAAACGTTTGTGTTTGCCTCGGTTGTACAAACACTGCGAAGCAATCACTGCGAGCCATAATTACAGCATATTCCAGCAATGCTACGCTACCCTACCCTAGGGTTTTCGAATGTGTCACCACACGTTCTGGTCTCGATTAGCGGGGAAATGGTTAGCTCGTTCTCACGTAACGCGGCTTCCTCCGCGCAGACCTTCCTGGGAACGGACACATCCTGTAAGCGCCGGTCGGTGTCGGATTAAGGCTTATCGGGTTCACATTTTTCACCCGTCTGCTGTCAGGGCCCTGCGAAAGGTTCCCACAGCGTCCGCGCCACCTCCCCGCCATCTCGCAGTTTTAGCCTCGGGGGTGATCAGGGGTCACGTGCTCGCTGACCTCAATTGGCCCTTGACCCGCGAGCGGCGAGCTGTTGAGTAAAGACGTTGGGAGCCGGGTTTTGGACGGGTGTGCCGGAATCTGCCATTTCTCCTCGATGGAAGCACCGCCATCAAACAGTTTACAGACGTTCAGGATGTTGTGGGAAGTTTGCGTGTGTTTGTGCATACATGCATGTGATTGTGCATTTCTGTGCTCGTGTGTGTGTGTGTGTGTGTGTGTGTGTGTCATTGAGTCCCATTTCTGGTCCGTTCCCAGTGATTCTCTTGTTTCCCCCCGCTGCGGTCCAGATGCGCGTTTTGAACTCCGCTGTTGTCGCCGGCTCATGTTTCTGCGTGTTTATTGTTTTCCGCAGGCAGAAAGAGGGGGAAAGGAGGGAGAGAAAGAATCACAGAGAGAGAGAGAGAGAGAATTAAAGAGGCCAAACTCCCTCTCTCTCGCTCTCTCTTTCTCTTTGTCTCTCTCTCTCTCTCTTACACCCATGCTTCGTACAAGCCAGGCCCGACTTCAAAGCCACGGATGGGATTAGTTTGCACTGAGATGACCCCGATCGGTGGTATATGCACCTCTTCATCGCTGGGAAAAGTCTAGCTTGGCCATGCTAGCTCTGTTTTACTGCACCCTGAACCAGAGAAGCCTAGTTAGCATTCCTTCTAGCACATTTTACTACGTCCCAGGCATTAGAAGTCTCGTTAGCATACTTATGACCTTGTTTTACTATGCAAAAAAAAGTGCCACCAAGGTCAACGACTAGACTTTCTAACATGTGGGACATAGAAAAAAAACATGGCAGTAAAAAACCGCTTAACTAGACGTCTCATATTCAGACAGGAGGAAACACGCCAGTAAGGATGCTAACAAGACTTCTAATGTTTCAGGCGTTGGAAAATGTCGTAGTTAGGATGCTAACTGGACTAGACTGGACTTAGAGCACTCGATCAGGACCTGGCAGAATGCTGCGCTGAGACAATTTACTCGACCTTTATTGTTAAGTTTAGAAAACATCTGCCAGAAAGGATGTTGTCTAGACTCCTAATATTAGGAAAATACAACAGAAAATCAGAACAATTTGGGACAGTGCGGAAAATACATATAAAAAAAACCACACACAGTTTTTTCCTACATTTATTTTTGCTTGTATTTCATTGCAGGCGGTACGAACCCGAGATAGTTCGTGTTTTGTTTCTGGTCAACTTCTGAAACCCATTTATGGATTTCAAGCCTGTGATACATTCCAAAATGAAATGTCAAGAGGTGATTAGGATCATGATTTGGTACAAAAGCAGTATCCACAAAAGGCTGAGTCTTTGAGAAGTAAAGATGGGCAGAGGATCTCCAGTTAATCAACAAATGCGTGAGAAAATGATTAAAATGTTTAAAAATGTTCCTCAAAGAATGACTGGACGGGATTTCCATATTTCAGTCCAAACTTTTTCTGATTTGGCTCCTTGATAAATGCATGGACGTCCCTGATAAAGATGTCGTCTTGAAGGCAGCCGATCTTGCTCTAAAACCTCAGTGTACTTTTCTGCATTAATGCTGCATCACAGAAGTGGAAATGACCTTCACCAAGGGCCCTGACCCGACCCCATACCATGCCAGAGCCTGGCTTTTGGACTGGATGCTCCTTTTTGGTCCATTTCTTCCAAAACAGATCTGTGATACTGATGGGTCTGAGCACAATCCCCGTCTCCACTGTGTGATGGTCCATCCCAGATGCCTCCGAGCCCAGAGAAGCCGACGCCCCTTCTAGACATGGTTATAACATGAGGCTTCTTTAGCACAGTAACGTTTTAAGTGGCATTTGTGAATGTAACTCTGTATTGTAGAGCTTGAGTTTGATAAAGGAATCCCTTGTCCATGTGGTTCTATCAGCTATTGATGAATGATGGGTCTTGATGCAGTGCCGTCTGAGGGAGCGGAGATCACCTCTCTTCAGTTTAGGCTTGTGCCCTTACCCTTTATGCACTGAAATTCCTCCAGATTCCTTGAATCGGTTAATGATATTATGCTCTCTAGAGGCAGAAATATGGAAATTCCTTCCAGGCTTTCTTTGAGGAACATTGTTTTTAAACATGTCAATCATTTCCTCACGCATTTGTTGAGAAACTGGAGATCCTCTGCTCATCTTTACTCCTGAAAGACTCAGCCTTTCCTGGATGCTGCTTTTGTACCAAATCATCATTATAATCACCTCATTATTTAGTTTTGACCTCATTATTAGACCTAAATTGCCCCCATGAAAATTTTTTTTGGAATGTGTTGCAGGCCTGAAATGTAAGAATGGATGTTTGTTAACAAATGAAATGACGTTGACCAGAAAAAAGCATGAAATATCTCAGGTTCATACCGTCTGCAATGAAGCAAAAGTCAAAGAAAATGTAAGAAACACTGTGAGCTTATTTATCTGCATTTTCCCTACCGTTGTAGGTTAAGGGTCTTGCTCATGGACCCAATGCTGGTAGCTTGGCAGAGGTCGGGTTTGAACCCTGTACCATCTGATATCTTGAGTTCCCTAACTATTAAGCCACCCCAGTCCTGTGATGAAAACTTCTGGATCAAACTGTACGATCCCACATTCCCAGGAAACATGGGATACTTTTTCTCTGAGTCCTGTTTTTTATTAGGATGACTGCTTGATTTTCTTTAATTGCTCGAATTAATTCTGATTCTTTTTAATCGTCTGATAAATATCCTTTACAGCGCGGCTTTATACTCTCTGCAGAGGCCTGAAACGTGGTGAGAGGAAAGCCACTCATGCTTCAAATCCACAGGGTTAATGTTGAATGAAAACCGAGGAAATAATTTCTTAAAACAAACATGATGGACGAAATTTGATTTGCTCTGGTGCCTCACTGAGTTCTGGCAACGCAGCCAACGTTCTGTAACAATGCTTCAGCATTAGTGTTTATTATCTGATGGCAGAAATGTTCGGCGCAGTGTGACGCAGCACTAATGTCCCGCATTCTTGTGGCACGGCTTTAAGAGCTGGAAAGCTGAATAGTGTGTGTACTGCGAGGGAACACAAACTTCTTCCAGTAGCCCACACAGTTTATAAATCACAACATATTTCTAAACGTCGGTTTGATATTCCAGTATTGGAAGGCCATAAAAACGATCGAACCGCAAGACATCTGTCTTCCATAACTCACACTCCTGTTTTTTTGGTTAGAATTTAATAATTTCATCCCACTAACAAATCATTTTGCTTCCTCCATGCATAGTTTCCCTAAATCTCATTGATGTTATTTGTTGTTATTTGTTTTTTTGGAAGTGCACTGCATTTTCCCTGACCCAAAATGGGCTCGACCTGCCAAGACATGTTTCAAATTGGCCGGCGCACGCTTTGGTTCTGTGACTCACCCCAGCACCTTTGCAACAACAGGCCTCTCTGAGGGCTTGAGGATCGCAAATAATGAGGAAATCAGCTCGTATCACAGAACGGATGAGTAGTACGGGATTTATAACCAGTTATTGTGCATCGGAGTTTTCGGGAGAGCAGTCTTAATCACTAGTGAACCGTGCTTACGCCTGGCTGGGGGCTGCACAGACACAACTGGGCGTGTCTGAGGGAGGAGATGAGGCCTGGCGATTATTCACCTTCCTTCTGCTGGAACAGTGGCTCTTGTCAGTCATTGAAGACACTTTTTCCACACCTGGGAAACTGGGTAGACCAAACTGGACAGAAAAAGGAAAAAGGGTACTGCACACAGCAGGTAGCACGATGGTGACCCGGGTTCGAGCCACGTGGGCCGCCATCCAAGCAAGGTCAGACTCTGGCTCTGCAAGAGCAAGCCTTAAAATGCTTTGTGAGGGATTGAAACCTCATTCAGGATCATTCATTCAAGTTAAACAAATGAGACAAACATATTGTACTTGGTCATTTATTTACTGAGGAAAATGATCCAATATTACATATTAGTGAGTGGCAAAAGTATGTGAACCTCTAGGATGAGTAGTTTATTTGAAGGTGAAATTAGAGTCAGGTGTTTTCAATCAATGGGATGCCAATCAGGTGTGAGTGGGCACCCTGTTTTGGATCTATCAAAGTCTGCTCTTCACAACATGTTTGTGGAAGAATGTTTTGTGGACGGATGAGACCAAAATGGAACTTTTTGGTTTAAAAGAAAAGTGTTATGTTTGGAGAACAGAAAACACTGCATTCCAGCATAAGAACCTTATCCCATCT
Source organism: Ancistrus triradiatus (assembly GCA_025084515.1). Taxonomy (NCBI): domain Eukaryota; kingdom Metazoa; phylum Chordata; class Actinopteri; order Siluriformes; family Loricariidae; genus Ancistrus; species Ancistrus triradiatus. The sequence continues at coordinate 26,983 of JAJAGP010004800.1, read as the reverse complement.
GTGAAACATGGTGGTGGTAGTATCATGGTTTGGGCCTGTTTTGCTGCATCTGGGCAGGACGGCTTGCCATCATTGATGGAACAATGAATTCTGAATGATATCAGAGAATTCTAAAGGAAAATGCCAGGACATCTGTCCATGAACTGAATATCAAGAGAGAAGGTGGGTCATGCAGCAAGACAACGACCCTAAGCACACAAGCCGTTCTACCAAAGAATGGTTACAGAAGAATAAAGTTCATGTTCTGGAATGGCCAAGTCAAAGTCCTGACCTTAATCCAATGGAAATGTTGTGGAAGGACAATCGAACTGGAGATTGGAAAAACATTGCTTGGTCTGATGAGTCTCGGTTTCTGCTGCAACATTCAGATGGTCGGGTCAGAATTTGGCGTAAACAAGGTGAAAACGTAGATCCGTCCTGCCTTTGATGAACAGTCCAGGCTGCTGGTGCTGTAGGAGGAACACTCACCCTGGTGGAACTTCAACTGCACTTGTCATAGCAGGCAGGCTGAAGTTTATGGGTTTGTTGGTAACACTGCCATCACCAAGCAAGTGCACAGAGCTAACAGGGATTTTCCACTTTTCCACTCACATTTAAAGCGTCTTCTACCTGTCCATAAGTAATTATTTGTGCAGAAAGCTTTCTTTATTTGGCGTGAGCCATACTTCCAAGTAGCTATCGACAAAATATTTAGATACTGGACCAGATGCCCAGCTACAATCCATGCACCGGCTCGATGAGTTCGAACCCTGACAACACCGAGCTGCCACTGTTGATCCTTTGAGTAAACCTCCAACCAAACCACTCAGCCTCACTCTAATTCGTCCTGCACTGGACCATGTAGGTACAAATCCTGTAAATGTAACGGATCTCTGTGCCTCCTCCTCCGTGGCCTCTGTCAGCTGTCAGGCTCTGGAGGCTGTTTGTGGAGAAAACAGAATTAATTGAGATCGTTTGTGTCTCTTTGCTCTGAGAGATGAAATTGCTCGAGGACAGCCAGACACAGCAAATACACGACGCACACACACATACACACGAACACACATACTTTCTCTCTGCTTTGTAGAAGCAACCCGAGCTTGTGGAAGAAGGTCCAAGACTTTACATGGTTCTCGAAGAATAATATACATGCTGGTTTTACTTACATCACTGTTGTCCTTGGCTGAGCTGCCTTTGCTGTTGCCACTGAAACGTTCTGCCTGCTGCATTCTTCCACACGCTGTCCCGTACGTCCAGAATGATAATGAGACGACTTTTTATCCTGATGCAGGATGGAGGATTTCCAGCATCAACAAAACAAGCAGCAACTGGAGGACGTTACGTGGAATGTAGTCTTTAGCTTCAATGTGAAGGTGGGCCAGAATTCCAGCATCAAAGGCGGTGTTAAGAAATGTCAGTGGTATCTTCTTAAACACAGTATCATTTTAGCACCAATCTCTTTCTTAGGTTCTTTCTATTTTATTACTTCCTCTTTGCATATAGAAGCACTTTGTAGTTCTGTAATCACAGCCTGTAGTCCATCTGTTTCTTTACATGCTTCATTCGTCCCCTTTACTCTGTTCACTAATGGTCAGGACCCCCACAGGACCAGGTACTATTAGGGTGGTAGATCATTCTCAGCGCTGCACTGACTACAGTGTGTGTTGTGCTGGTACGAGCGGATTAGATGCAGCAGTGCTGCTGGAGTTAAACACTGTGTTCACTCTATTAGACATCTACCTTATTGCTGCGCCTTGTAGATGTAAAGTCAGAGACAGTAGCTCATGTTGTGCACAATGTGCGCTCCCTACAGGATGCTGGTGGCTGGATATTTTTGGTAGGTGGACTATTTTCAGTCCAGCAGTGACACTGAGGTGAACTCCAGCAGCACTGCTGTCTGATCCACCCCTACTAAACTACTAAACATTTCTTATAACGTTACATATATCACTAAAGCTGCATAAAGCTTTAAGGCTGCACCTGCAGGACCCTGTGATGGACTGGCGCCCTGTTCGGGGTACATGCTTGTCTGCGCCCTGCAATGCATTATGGGATCCGTAGTTCCTTCATAAAAAAATAAAAAAGAATAAGCTACATTAAGTACAATAATTAAGCTTGATTACAGTTATGAGGCTGATTCATCTGGGAGCTGGACTTGTTTCAGAAACTTTAATCTCTTTATTCTGTACTTTATTGGATTTAAAGCTTTTAACCAGAGACGTAGCCGCGGCGATGACGTCCTGTCAGAATAATGAGCTAGTTTTTCTGTCGGGGAATAAAAGATTAGACGTGATTAATGTCGCCCTTTGGAAATCGCTGCGCTTACAGCGCGAAGGCAGGTCCGTACAGATAAAATACGCATGTTTAATCATTAGAAGGCGAGAGAGCGGAGGACAGCTGTGACCTCACACCTGCTATAAACACACACACACATATTTGCGCACACATACTGTGTGAGAGTTTAGTGGTGCGTGCAGTCGATGAGCCATTACAGGCCTCTCCGGTTAGTCATAAAGTCAGTGCTGCGCAGCGTTAAGGACAATGTTACAAAGAGCCAAAGCAAATAGTCGCTCTTAATGAAAGAACATGGATATTAATAACGCCGCTCCGGCGCGTAAGCAAAGACTGACAGCAGAAATAAAAAAGGAGTAATTACTGGCCTTAGCGCTCGTCCCCCAGGCTATGACGGCATGCCCTAAAAATGATTTTCCCTCGATTATCGCTGTCACTGTGATATCGCTCTCTCTCTCTCTCTCACTCGGCTCGCTCGCTCTTTCTTCTTTCTCAGCAAAGGCGTCCTGTTACGCAACCGTCCTGCTAACCAGAGTGCGACACGCAGGTCAGAGAGGAGCGGCTGTGGGAACTTTAGCACACACACACGCATTCTGCTCGGCCTCTCCACAAATCCACTCACAAAGAAGAGCGCACAATGTACGTTATTGTATTAAAGTTTGGCACGGGCTCAATGGAGCTGCCGGTGGCCACAGTGGGCATGTCCATTCTTAATCAACTAAATCCTGCCATGCCACTGCTGCGTCTGATCCATGTAATGATGATATATGTGAGTGATTACAATATTACAGCAAAAGGATACAGGAACTCTGGGACGGGGAGCTTCCTAAGAGCAAGCAATGGGAACCGGTGAGCTGAAAATGCGACTTTTTGGTCATGCACATGATTTATGTGTTTTTTTCAAAAATCTCGCCACCTCTCCCCGCCGTGATGGCATGCACTTTACCTCGAAACGCTGCCAACCTCGCCTCTCGCCCTCGCCATGCTTAAAATGACAAATGTCGTGCCGTTAATGAAGTTCTACCCCGCTAAGCCGCCATGTTTCAGACCGTCACTAGGTGGCACTTTAATCCTACTTGGAACTTGTAACGCCGGATGATGTCCGGCCCCTGTCTGTTATCAAAGACCATATATAAGGAGGAGACCGAGGGCTAATTAATAAATGCATCAGAGAGGAAGATGGCAAGTCCTGGCCCCTTTGTAGTGGCGGGTTGCGCATGCGCAATAGCAGGAATGACCTTAAAAAATCGTATTTTTCGGTGTTATTTGAACCCGACAACACAAGTCAGTTATATCGTTTTATTCAGATTATCCCAGCGATTCTAAATCTGCATTTCAAACGTTAATTTGTCGATCAGTTTCGGAAATATTGGTCTCCACGTTCAGTGATGTAAGATTGGAAATAACTGTCGGCAGAGTGAACAGATTTCTCTTATAATGACTTATAATGACAGAAACAATCGTCAATCATGGAGTATTTCTTAAATTTGCGTAAATGAATAGAACCTGTACACGTACGCACATGTTTACGTTACATTATGAATGTGATTGTACGATCACCAGGGCTGCTGAGCTCATATGAATGTCTTTGTAACCTTAAGTCTCCAAACTCGCCTCTCACCCAAAAATAGCCCCGAAACAGATGTGGGCGAGATGACGAGTTCAGAGTGAGTACAGACCAGGAAGGATCTGATACCCACTGTGAAGCACGGTGGTGGATCCTTGACGTTTTGGGGCTGTTTTGTTCCATCCAAATGGCATAACACATTCCACTGCATATGGCAGAAGATTGGAGCCCAGCATCATCCTGCCCCTGCCAGAGAGCTGAATCTTGGCCGTGGGAGGACCTTTCAGCAGGATAATAACCCCAAAAAACAAATTACAATCCACACAGAAAATAGCTGTGGGAACACAAAATCAAAGTTTTGCAATGGACCTGGCAGTCTCCAGGCACGAAACCCAACTGGAAACCCACGGTGTTTACTGAGGAGGGCAGACCACAAGCGAACACCCAAGGATAAGGAGGAACTGGAAGTGTTCTACATCGAGGAGTCCACGATCCCTCGCGTGTTCTCCTACCTTGTTTTGCCTCACAGAACGAGGCGCTCTTAATCTCACCATTCATGACATGAAAGGATGAACAAACAGACAAATAGGCAGATAAAGAGAGATGATAGATCGATCGAGGATAGATAACATACTGCTCATACCACAAAGCCGATGTGAAGTTTAAACGGATCAGTGTGCAGTGACAGCGCCACTTTCCCACACTGCTTCACCTCAGCATGAGCGAACAGGTCAGGGTGGATCAAGTTGGACAACAGTCATGCAGAAATCAGCGCTAATAATGAATCAAAACAAGGGAGATCGGTGCTCCGGCTGGGCGTGTGCACCAGCGATGCGTCATGTTGTTGACATTCAAGTGGGAAATAATTATCTTTCTTTCCACCATGACTATTGTCTGACTTGATCCACCCTGACTCGTTTTTCTTAAACAGCACAGATATGGGAGCAGCGTGAGAAAATGAGGAGGATCTGACGGGATAAAAGCTTAAGAAGGCCAGGATTTCCCCCAAATTCCTGTAAGCTTCCCATTATTTTTGCATTCTACCATTTGATCCACAAGCCTGATAATCGCTTCACAGCTTCGAAACCGGTGGTTTCTGAGCAAAAAAAAAAAAAAAACCCATCAAAATATGACGTCAAAAAGCTGGAACACAAAAAGATTTTATTTACAGAAATCAGCCGCATGGTTACTGGAGTTGTTTACATGAGCGTGTAGAGACGTTACACAGCTCTCATGTGGCAGACTGAAACAAACAGCATACTTTTAACAGAGTAACAGTCTGCTAAGCAAGCCTGTATATCTCTAGCTCTCTGTCTGTCTGTCTGTCTGTCTATCTATCTATCTATCTATCTATCTATCTATCTATCTATCTACTTGGTCATTTATTTATTGAAGAAAATTATCCAATATTACATATTAGTGAGTGGCAAAAGTATTTGAGCCTTTGCTTTCAGTATCTGGTGTGACCCCCCTGTGCAGCAATAACTGCAGCTAAACGTTTCCTGTAGCTGTTGATCAGTCCTGCTCACCGGCTTGGAGGAATTTTAGCCCATTCCTCTGTACAGAACAGCTTCAGCTCTGGGATGGTGGTGGGTTTCCTCACATTAGCTGCTCGCTTCAGGTCCTTCCACAACATTTCCATTGGATTAAGGTCAGGACTTTGGCTTGGCCATTCCAAAACATGAACTTTATTCTTCTGTAACCATTCTTTGGTAGAACAGCTTATGTGCTTAGGGTCGCTGTCTTGCTGCATGACCCACCTTCTCTTGAGATTCAGTTCATGGACAGATGTCCTGACATTTTCCTTTAGAATTCTCTGATATAATTAGAATATATTGTTCCATCAGGGATGAACAAGCCGTCCTGCCCAAGATGCAGCAAAACAGGCCCAAACCATGAATACTACCACCACCATGTTTCAACAGATGGGATAAAGGTTCTTGATGCTGTAAATGCAGTGTGTTTTTCCTTTCTCCAAACATAAACGCTTTTTTTAAAAATTTTAAACCAAAAAGTTTATTTTGTGGTCTCATCCGCGCCACAAACGTCTTCCAATAGCCTTCTGGCTCGTCCATGTGATCTTTAGCAAACTGCAGATGAGCAGCAATGTTCTTTTGGAGAGCAGTGGCTTTCTCCTTGAGCCCCTGCCATGCACACCCATTGTTGTTCAGTGTTCTTCTGATGGGTGGACTCATGAACATTAACATTAGCCAATGTGAGAGAGGCCTTTCAGTTGCTTAGAAGTTACCCTGGGGGTCCTTGTGACCTCGCCAACTATTACCCACCTTGCTTCTTGAAGTGATCTTTGTTGGTAGACCACTCCTGGGAAGGGTAACAATGGGCTTGAAATTTCCTCCATTTGTACACAAAATCTGTCCTGCCTGTGGATTGGTGGAGTCCAAACCTCCTTTAGAGATGGTTTTTGTAACCTTTTTCCAGCCTGATGAGCATCAACAACTCTTCCTGAGCTCCTCAGAAATCTCCTTTGTCAGTACCAGATACACTTGCACAAACATTTGTGAAGAGCAGACTTTGATAGATCCCTGTTCTTTAAATAAAAAAACAGGGTGCCCCCTCTCCCACCTGATTGGCATCCCACTGATTGAAACACTGACTCCTATTTTCACCTTCAAATTAAAACTGCTAATCCTAGCGGTTCAGATACTTTTTTGGCCACTCACTAATATGTAATATTGGATCGTTTTCCTCAATAAATAAATGACCAAGTATAATATTATTTGTCTCATTTGTGTAACTGGGTTCTGTTTATCTACTTTTAGGACTTGTGTGAAAATCTGATGATGTTTTAGATCATATTTATGCAGAAATATAAAAAATTCTAAAGGGTTCACAAACTTTCAAGCACCACTTCTATCTATCTATCAGAAGTAAACTAGCTTGTAGTTGAAGCTAGACGTGCAGTTTTTATTAGAGCAGCTAAACATAAATCTAAATTAATGGATTTAATGGATCAGGGTGTAGGTGTAGCAGCTGGGAGCTTTATTTAAGCGACAGAACACGAGAGGGAGTTTGTTGTAGCAAATAAAATCATGCCTACAATGTGGTTGCATTCACGAGTCGAAGGCGAGTGCCGTACATCATCACAGCTGTGTTGTTATTAACACAGTCCGTCTCGTGGTTTGTTGCTTGTATACAACAAAATAAAGAAGCAAAAGAAATCAGAAGCACTGAATTTCAAACTGAACACGCTTTAATACTGACAGTAGCTTCCGCCAAAATATAGGTCCACAACAAATGAGTTGTTGCAGCGCAACGGTAACAATTCCTGACCTGATCTAATATATATAAAACACCTCCTTGTTTCTACACTCATTGTCCATTTGATCAGTTCCTCTTACCATATAGAAGCACTTTGTAGTTCTTCAGTTACAGACTGTCATCCATCTGTTTCTCTTCATACTTTGTCTGTCCCCATTACTCTGTTCTCTAATGGTCAGGACCCCCACAGGACCAGCACAGATCAGCTACTATTTGGGAGGAGGATCATTCTCACTCACAGTACACTCTAATATATAATTATAGGGACAGTCATCCTTACTGCTCCACCTTATAGATTTAAGGGCAAAGACAGCAGCTTTGTTGTTGCACAGTTTGTGTTACTCATCCTCTAATCCGTCATCGGTGCTCACAGGATGCTGGTGGCTGGATATTTTTGGCTGACGGACAATTTTCTCTGTCTGTTTATCGATTTATCTGTCTGTTAGTCTCTCCATCTGGCCGTCCATATGTTAGTCTGTTATTTGCACTGCAGTTTCCTACGTGCTTAGGAAGAAAGACGCCGCTAATACTCTTGTCGCTTCAGCATTCGTCTGTCTATTTATATACATAACCATGTGAGAATGACATGTATTGAGAGATCACAGAAAAACGCGACATGCTTTTAAGTGTGTCATCCCTCTACTGTCTGGCTATTAAGCCTTATTAATTGGCACAGCTCTATATATTATTCATCAGCTGGGAAAAGACTGTAATCCCAGAGCTGGGCTCCCAGTGACGAGCACATCTGTAATGACAGCTCACGCAACATGTCTTTTCTCCACTTTTGAGGGCGTGGCAGAGGAAAAGAAGATGAAGATAAAGAAAGGTGTGGGTTGGTGGGGGGGGGGGGTCTTAGGAAAGAGAGAGGTGTGAGATGGCATCGTTCTTTATTCTGCAACTGGAACAGCTGTGTCTCACTCCCTCTAAAGATTAGCCTTCAATAGATGGTAGTGCCTTTCCTGAAAGGGAATACCCCTCCTCCTCAGGACACACACACACACACACACACACACACACACACACACACACACACACATTCAAACATGAGAGATGAGAAGAAAGGAATAAGATTACAGGCACAAGATGACATCAACACACTAGTCACGAGCCAATTTAGAGTGACCAATTAACCTAATGCATGTCTTTGGAATGTGGGAGGAAGCGAAGGTACGAGGGAGAAGATGCAAACTATATACAGGTAGAGCCTGAGGTCATGATTGGAGCTGTGAATCACTCATGCCACCCGGAAAGATAGACAGATAGACCAACTAATTGATTGATTGATTGATTGATTGATTGATTGATGTTGATAGATGGATAGAAAGACTGATTGACAGATCAGACAGACGACACACTGATAGATAGATACGTATAACGATTGATTGACTGACTGACTGATCGATTGATTGATTGATTAATTGATAGAGATAGATAGATAGATAAACTGATTGATACATCAGACGGACAGATGACACATTGATAAATAGATAGATTGATTAACTGACTGGGTCAGTCACCGCTCGAATGATTGATTGATTAATTAGTAGATATAGATAAATAAATAGACTGACTGACTAATTGATGGATTAATTGATTAACTGATAAATATAGACAGACAGACGGATAATGGTATGAAAGCCATTCCCATAATCACTACTCTCATACAGATATGTCATATATATATATATATATATATAATGGTTATAATTATAATCATCATGATCATACGTTTATAAATGTAAGCAGGACTTCCTAAATCCCTTAATGCCTTCACCTTATGAACTGAAGTACATGCGGTTATGCGGTTTTGGACACCCTTGGACTTTCGGATCCCAGTGGGCGCGGCTGTGCGCTAGGACCCCTCCTATGTATGAATATTAATGAGCCGTGCACGTTGGCCCCGCCTCTGTGCGTGAGCGCGCGATATAGATAGAAAGCTCGCTCTCACACTCGGTAGTTTTCGTGCTGCTGCTGAACGCGGACTTGGTGTTAACGGAGATCACTGTGAGGAACTTTGAGAGGAACTTTAAGGGGAACTTTGAGGGGAACTTTAGAGGAACTAACAGGAGCTGTAACGAGCAGAATTTGGATAACAGAGGACAGAGCGCACACGCCGTGGTGTTTGACCCCGGAGGAATCTATATTACGCGCAGAGCAGGTCTGTTTGCCCCGTGCATGTGCGGGGTGGACGGGAGCAGGTCGGAGTGAGAGCCGGGTTTCGGCTGCAGTGCGAGCGGGGAGCGGAGCGAGGAGACGCGGCACCATGCGGACACACGGTCCCGGGTTCACCTCCGCCAGGGCTGCTGCTGCTGCATGTCTGCATCTCCTGATCCACTGCTTCCTCATGGAGGTAAGACCTGCTGCTGCTGCTGCTGCTGCTGTCTCATCCTTCTGCTCCAACTTCTCCAAACATCTCAAACACCTCTGTACACGGGTCTCGCAAAGCAAACACAGACGCGAACCGACTTCATTATTTAATTGCACTGGTAGAACGTCTTGTCCAGGGCCGTGTGTTTCTTGCAGAAAGGTTGCATGCATGGAGCATTTCTTTTTTTCCTTTTCAACTCCGTGAAAAGTTGGACGTCTCATCCCAGGGTTTGTCGGTTTGGAAAGCCATCGCGATACTTTTGCACCAGGAGTTTTGCACCATGCACGATTCTTAGATTTGATATTTATTATAAATGGTAAAATTGACAAAGTAGGCGCACATTGGTAGGCGTTTTTGAGAACAGTTGCATTCTCCTCTCCAGTATAAAATGTTTTAACTTTTAATTTTCTTATCATAATAGAAATGGTGTAGACAAATCTGTTCAGTAATGCGAATGACTAATCGCATTCCTTTTTTTTACAAAGTTTGTTTGTCTTGGCGAAATTTCTTTATTGAACTTGGAGTTAATTCCGTACCGATATCTCATGGTATCGCGATACTACAGCGATTTTTCATGATCTGCGCCTCAGTATCGCGATATTTAGTCGTAGGAACGAGATCGTCTCGTCTGTACTTTTTTGTATTTGTGTTGTTGGAACTTGTTGTTCAGGACTGGTAACAAACAGTCTTGGATCATCTGAATGAAATGTGCATGCAAGTTTTGTTGCTTGTTTTTTAGATAAACAGGGAACAAAAGAGCGAAAAAGTGAAGTGATGGGATTTTAGTCTCTAGCGGTTTGGGACGTGTCCTGTGCAGACAGGCACACAATGAGATTTTAATAACTGTTTCATTAATTGCTTTCTTTGTGAATGTGTTGCACGTCTAGAAGAAGGATTAAAAAAAAAAAGCATTGTAGGCCTGTAGGACAAAGTCGGAGCTTTTAATAGTGCAGGCTTGTTAACGCTTAAAATAACATGAAAGGGAAAAGCAAACCGCTGGAACAAAAAGTATACTGAGAAATGATTTTTAAATCGTTTTTAAAATCCACAATGGAAACATGACAGAGCCAGCCACAGAGTGTGTGTGGTGCCTGACCCTGCCTGAAGGCACCGCCGAGACTCGAACCTGGGTTACTATAAAATATATATATAGTTCTATAATACTCTCTATATTGTATCCCCTTTAATTTATTAAAGTCTATGTATTATTTTATTATTTTTTCTTTAAATATATTTTCTCCTGTAATTGCTATTTGTTAATCGCTATTTAGGTTTTGTTTATTTAACTATTATTATAAGATTATTAATTAAATATCTTAACTTAATTCATCCATGGAATTGGATGGTTTGGCCTCTCTTTGAGTCTTGGTCCTCCCAAGGTTTGTTCCTTACAGTGTTTGGGGGGTTTTTCCTTGCCACTCTCACCCTGGGCTTGTTCAGTTCCAGCTGTTGGGCCGAGATGGTTGTAAATCTGCTTTATGATGATGCGCCGTTGTAAAAAGCGCTGTAAATTTATATAAACTTGCTTGCTATAAAATGTGGGAAATTCTTTGATATGTTTAATTTCTAAAAGATGTATTTTAAATTGATAAAAAGCCAAAACCTTGTTGCTGTGTGCATGATAAAACTAGAGGGAAAAATACAGAAATAGCCCAATTATACAGAAAAAATTATATATATATTATAACAACTAATTCTGAGGTTTAATGAGATATGAAGAAAAAAATGTTATTATTTAAAATGTATTGCTAATAAAAATATCATAAATCTGTTTATTTTTTTTATTAACATGTACTTGGTTCTGAGGTTCAGTCAGATATGAAAGTGGTGAAATTTTGCCATACTGTAAGGAAAAAATATAAATTTTGTTATATAATTTTATTTATTTAAAATGTATATCACTAATAAATCATAATGAATTTTTGAATTTTTTAAATAAACGTAATTAGTTCTGAGGTTTAATCAGATGTGACAGTGATGAAATTGTGTCATACTGCAAGGAAAAACATACATTTTATTTATTTAAAATGTTTAATATGTCACTAAAAAAATATCATAATGAAACTTTTGAATGATTTTTTTTTTTAAATAAACACGTAATTATTTCTGGGGTTTAATCAGATATTAAGGTGACAAAATTGTTCCTTACTGTAAGGAAGTTTGATTGGGGGGAAAAAATATTTATATATATATATATATATATATATATATATATATATATATATATATATATATATATATATATATATATATATATATATATATATTATTATATGTGTGTGTGTGTGTGTGTGTGTGTTTGAAATATATATATATCATAATGAATATTAAAATATCATAATGAATCTGTTTTTTTTTTTCATAAACATCAGAAAAAAGTGGCCTTTTCATTTTTTAAATATATCATTAATAAAAATACAATATATATATTTTTCTTTTCTTTTAACAGAAACAATATTCTCACAATATCCATGACGTATCACCATATGTAATCGTTCCGGTGTTTGCTGAAGGCACAGATCATATGTTTTAATCAGTAAAGACTATATATGAACGTTATTACTTTAAAAATGTTTGGAGTACGGAATAGCCCTTACACTGGATCATCGGTGGTGGCTCAGTGGTTAAGCTGATGCTTCCCCTGTTGGGCCCTGGAGCCGGGCCCTGACCCCCGAGCTGCTCGGACTGTTGGATGCTAAAAGGCCGGGCCTGTAATGTGTGATATGAAACGGTTTAATGTTTGACCTGAAGCTGGTTTAAAAGCCAATAACGCGTTACTCTAAGCAGTAAAGAAGTTAGTCAGAAGTGACGGTCATAGCTGGGAGCTTTTAAAGTGCTGTCATGTACGCCGATAGCGTCATCTCCCCTGGCCGGAATATGGCGTATTGATCTATTTTAATTGCGTTGTCATAACCTTTAAGCGTCTCTGCTCCGCTTTATTGCTCCGCTTGCATGCGACTCTTCCTTTTTAACCTCCTTTGAACTTGTTTAGAACCTACTGAGGTCCTGAGGCCGCTGGCCGCATCCCAAACCACATACTGACTTACTGACTGCAGGAAAGATGTGAACGTTAAATCATTTTCGGTGTTTCCAGACTAAGGAAACTCTCCACACAGACGATGTTTTGGTTAAACCAACAGCTAATACTATTTGCTCACTCAGTAGCTGGCTGAAGATTCAGTGTGCTCAGGGTAGGATGTGGAATGGAGTACGGATGGGTTAGCACGTTTTGTTAGTGAGGTCTTATCTTTTCAATCTGTTTTGCTTGCTCCTATCAGACCCTAATGACATGTTTTCTTTAAAGAGTGACTTCAGAATGCATTTTTAATAATTCAATAAACAGAAAGAACACCTCATCAAGCACCAGGGCCTTGTTAATCAATGTGCAGTGTTCATTTCAGCTGCTTCAGTAGTTATTATTGGCATACATGGGCACTTTGTAGCTCTGCAAGGTGTTTTGAAACACCTCAGTGTCACTGTGGCCAAAAATATCCAGCCACCACCATCCTGTGAGCACTGATGAAAGATTAGAGGATGACTAACACAAGCAGTGCAGCAACAGATGAGCTACTGTTTCTGACTTTACATCTACAGCGATGAGATGGATCTAATGGAGTGACCAGTGAGTGAGCGCAGAGAAACAGATCTGTAAGTGTAGAACTGCAGAGTGCTTCCAAACGGTACAGTGGTGCTTCAAAGTTTGTGAACCCTTTAGAATGTTCTATATTTCTGCATAAATGTGACCCAGAACATCATCAGATTTTCACACAAGTCCTAAAAGTAGATAAAGAGAACCCAGTTACACAAATGAGACAACAATATTATACTTGGTCATTTATTTATTGAGGAAAATGATCCAGTATTACATATTAGTGAGTGGCAAAAGTATGTGAACCTCTAGGATTAGCAGTTAAGTTGAAGGTGAAATCAGTCAGGTGTTTCAATCAGTGGGATGACAGTCAGGTGTGAGTGGGCACCCTGTTTTATTTAAAGAACAGGGATCTATCAACGTCTGCTCTTCACAACATGTTTGTGGAAGTGTATCATGGCCTCAGAGGACCTCAGAAAAAGAGTTGGTGATGCTCATCAGGCTGGAAAAGGTTACAGAACCATCTCTAAACTGTTTGGACTCCACCAATCCACAGTCAGACAGATTGTGTACAAATGGAGGAAATTCAAAATCATTGTTACCCTCCCCAGGAGTGGTCGACCAACAAAGATCACTCCAAGAGCAGGGTGTGTAATAGTTGGTGAGGTCACAAAGGAGCCCAGGGGTAACTTCTAAAAGCAACTGAAGGCCTCTCTCACACTAGCTATGGTTAAATGTTCATGAGTCCGCCATCAGAAGAACACTGAACAACAATGGTGTGCATGGCAGGGCTGCAAGGAGAAAGCCACTGCTCTCCAAAAGAACATTGCTGCTGATCGTCTGCAGTTTGCTAAAAGATCACGTGGACGAGCCAGAAGGCTATTGTAAGAATGTTTTGTGTATGGATGAGACCAAAATAGAACTTTTTGGTTTAAACAGAAAAGCGTTATGTTTGGAGAAAGGAAAACATTGCATTTCATTCAGCATAAGAACCTTATCCCATCTGTGAAACATGGTGGTGGTAGGCAGGCATCATGTTTTGGGCCTGTTTTGCTGCATCTGGGCAGGACGGCTTTGCCATCATTGATGGAACAATTAATTCTGAATTATATCAGAGAATTCCAAAGGAAAAATGTCAGGACATCTGTCCATGAACTGAATCTCAAGAGAAGGTGGGTCATGCAGCAAGACAGCGACCCTAAGCACACAAGCCGTTCTACCAAAGAATGGTTACAGAATAATAAAGTTCATGTTTTGGAATGGCCAAGTCAAAGTTCTGACCTTAATCCAATGGAAATGTTGTGGAAGGACCTGAAGTGAGCAGCTAATGTGAGGAAACCCACCAACATCCCAGAGCTGAAGCTGTCCTGTACAGAGGAATGGGCTAAAATTCCTCCAAGCCGGTGTGCAGGACTGATCAACAGCTACAGGAAACGTTTAGCTGCAGTTATTGCTGCACAGGGGGGTCACACCAGCTACTGAAAGCAAAGGGTCACATACTTTTGCCACTCACTAATATGTAATATTGGATCATTTTCCTCAATAAATAAATGACCAAGTATAATATTTTTGTCTCATTTGTGTAACTGGGTTCTCTTTATGTACTTTTAGGACTCTGATGGTTTTAGCTCATATTTATGCAGAAATATAGAAAATTCTAAAGGGTTCACAAACTTTGAAGCACCACTGTAGGTGGAACTGATGAAATGGACACGAGGAGGTGTGTCTCCCTGTAATGATTCTGACCTTGTTGATGTCACCATATGAGTAATAATAATAATATGAAGCACGTTTGTGCTGGAGTGTGCGGTTCGGGTAATGCCAGGCACGGTTATCTGATGCATGATCTCTCTCCGCTTCCAGCTGTGTGAAGCGTCCGGTCACTTTGAGCTGCGCGTGACGTCGGTGAGGAACCTGAGGGGCGAGCTGCTGAGCGGCTCGTGCTGCGGCGGCACGCGCAAATCCGCCGACAACAAGTGCACCCGCGACGAGTGCGACACGTACTTCCGCGTCTGTCTGAAGGAGTACCAGACGAAAGTGACTCCCGGCGGATCCTGCAGCTTCGGCAGCGGAGCCACGCCGGTTATCGGGGGGAATATCGTCACGCAGAAAAGCCTCATGGACAACGACAAGGCTCGCATCGTCCTGCCTTTCAGCTTCGCCTGGCCGGTGAGTGACTTCGGATTTTGGTACAGCTCCGGGTTCGGTTTGGGCCGCGGTATCCTGCGGTTCTATTTCTGTTTCTCATGTTTTCATTAGTATGGAAGAATTTTGATCCCTCGTGTTGCGGTCTGTCTGCGTTGGACCTCGTTTGATTTTTTTCCACGGCGTATGATCTGATCAGATTTCCAGATCAGTCCGAGATTGTGGCCAGGATTCCCTGGGGCGTGCTCGCTCGCCTTCCTCTGCATCGATTGGTTGTGTGCAGAGTGCTTTCGGCCAATCACGTGGTCTGAAATTCATGGTCCGTTTTAAGAAATGATAATAAATTAGAATCGCAAGTGAAAATGTGTCTTTTAACTCTGACTTTTGCACTTAGCTGTTCTGGAAGTGAGTGTTTCTTCAGCTGGACTCATTCCCTCTTGCTTGTGTGCAGCCAGTGAGGTGTTTTGTTTGTATAGATGGCTGTCTTTGGGGCCAATGTCCATCGCCTTCAGTATGATGGTCTGATAGCCAATATCCCGAGGGGCGGGGCTAGATGTCTAAAGGTTTATTTTTTTATACACTGTTTATGATTTTGTCTTTGCACTCCCTAGATGTTTTGGTCCTGCAGTGTGTGATCGTTCCTGTGTGCCAGGGTGAGCTGTGTTTAGGAGGGAGTGATGTGTCGGGCAGTACAGGTTTCAGATGCTGTGTAGCTGGCAGAGTTCCGCTTGTGTTTTCAGCAGTGTCTCTGACTCCTTTGCATATCGTTTGCATGCAGTTTTCTTCGGAAAATGCCCTTTATGTTTACCTTACAGTAGCATAAAAAGCCTGTGAGTCTTTGGTAACGTTCGGTAACGACCTTTCTCGCAGAACTTAAAGGCCTTTTGACGCCGAAAAGAAAAAAATGGGTGCAATTTTGAACGTAGTGGGACCTTCACAAACTCTCAAACTCCGTCTGCTTTTCCTTTCTTAACTTTCCCTTCTCTTAATGTGTCGGAGATTTCAGTGTCTTTTTCACATCGTCAACTTAAAAAAAAAAAAAAAAACACGAGCGAAGATCAGTGCAGGAAGCTCTAGTTTGTGTTTAATTAATTAATTTTTTTTTCCATCCATCCCTGTGAGCTTCATCTCCATCATCCTCCAGCTTTTCAGTTCTATTCCACCAGAGCTTTTCTGTAATGTCCATGTTTTTAGAGGCAGCCTGTTGCTCAGCCTATAAGCTCTCCATGAGCTGTTCTGCCCGGCAACCGAGCTCTGATTGGTCAGAATGGTTTTAATGCAGAAATTAGAACAGGCTTCGGTTAAAACTGTTACGCTGCGTCACAGTCTGTCAGTATCGGACTCTGTGTGAAGGACGGCCTTAATATAGGTGGGTTCTTTTTTAAAAGTTGACATGCGTTTTTCTTTCTTTCTTTCTTTCTTTCTTACTTACTTACAGCTGAGCTCTAATCAAAAATTAGATCAGGCTCCGATTAAACATTTGACGCAGTGTCACAGTCTGTCAGTATCGGACTCTGTGTGAAGGACGGCGTTAATATAGGTGGGTTTTTTTTTTTTTTTAAACTTGACGTGTGTTTTTCTTTCTTTCTTTGTTTCTGTTTCTTCTTTTTTGTTGTCTTTTTCTTTCTTTCTGTATTTTTCTTAGTTTTTGTTTCTGTCCTTTCCTTTTTCTTTCTTTTTTTGCTTTCTTTCTGTCTTTTCTCTCTATATTTCTGTTTTTTATTTCTTTCTTTCTTTTTTTCTGTCTTTTTGTCTTTTCTTCTGTACTTTTTTTCTTACTTTCTCTCTTTCTCTCTTTCTGTCTGTCTGTCTTTTCTCTTTCTTTCTTTCTTTCATTCAACTGAGCTCTAATCAGAAGTTGGAACAGGGGGGGGGGTTGTGTGTTTTTTTTTTTTAATTTTTTTAATTTTTTATTTTTTTTTATCTGAACAGGCCTTAATGCGGACGTTAAGTGGCTCATAGCAGTGGTTTTGTTTTTAAAAATAGTTCTATGGCTGTCCATCAGACCTGTAATTGGGGCTAACTCAGCAGGGATGACTTGGCATATTTGACCCCCACAGCGTCGGAGTCCTGTAGGATTATTTATTTGTGTTTATTTATTTGATATTTCAAATGTTTTCAGTAGAGTTTTACTTTCAGTCTTCGTAGTTGTGGACCTGTTTCTCTCCAGTGGTGCCGTGACCCTGCTGGCTGAGGGGAAGGATGACCTGAATAATAAAGGGTTGTTTGCTTTTATATCATGTTGACCTGGTTTTCTTGCTGCTGTGCGTTTAGATAAGGTAAATGACGCTGGTGTTGCTTCACAAGAAGTTCATGATCAGAGCTGTGTGAGAGTCAATTCGCTATCAGGACGGTTAGATCAAAGGAGCAAACAATAGGTGTGTGCTGTAAACAGCTCTTGGCTTTATCTCCTCCTGTCCCCTTTATTCACCGTTCAGCCTCTGTTTCGCACACAATGGCAACCGGAAATGGTGCAATGATTTCCAATAAAGCCAAATCAGGGTCTGCTGATAAGTGTTTTCCTCTGAACTGAGAGCGGCTGCGTTCACACTGCGGGGAACTGAGTGGATTTTATGATGGGAGTCATAAAATCGGATCAGTAGAACGAGTCATCCGACACACACGCCCTTAGAAGCAAGGAAACAAGCTAGCTACACTACATGCACAGAAGTATTGGGACACCTACGCACTACGTCTACAGGAGCTCGGTGACTGTGTCCCTGTGGTTCCTAAGTGCTTCCACTTTTCAGTGACAGCGGAGGGTGGAATATAGGAGGGAAGAAGTTTCACAGACTTGCAGCACCACACTCAAATTCACCGAGCACTTTAGAGACAAATGTTTATAAAGGCAGACTGCATGGCTAGGTGCTCGATTTTATACTCCTGTGGCTTGGACTGAAGGTGTGTCCCAATACTTTTGTCCTCATTTATCAGTACGAGCCACTTTTACTGTGCAAAAGTCAGGTAGCACTGCACTTAATACTCCGATCACCGTCTGATTTCTGCAGGTATCTGATTATTTTCTATACGGCGTACTCCCATCTAGAAACCAGATTAAGAAATCCCATAAAGAGAGCTGGATTTTACTCCGGTAATCAGATTACTCATGGCATGTGTACCAGTTACGCGATTATGATCGGTGTTTCCAGTCTACGCCTGTGCATGAGCCGTCTACCACGGTTGCCAGGTTCGCGTATTGTAAAGACTTGGCTTATTTGGCCTCTTTTTATCCATTGACTGAGACTGGTTTATTCTCGCTGGATATGGCAACCCCCGGAATTAAAGGCAGCAGAACGACTGTCGAGCACTTTGACTTTGAGTCGCGGTGTATACTCGAGAAAAGTGGTCTGTTTGTTTTTGTGGGTTAAGTAACCTTTATTAACGAGGATAATCGTTATCGGAGCACAGACGTATATGAGATTTGACGTTGTCTGAATGGACGTTATTCAGCGCTCGGGCTAGTCGAATTGTTGTGCCCTCTAGTGGACGATTAAGGTGTTGCTGTTCACTCACATGGTTGAGCTTATCTTTTTTTAAATGTTTTCGCCTTACCTGTCCTGGTCAGGGTTCTAGGGTTTTGGGGTTGGGGGTTGGGGGGCTAGGGGGAGTGGTTTAGGCGGGGGTTTAAGATTGTCTCTCATGCCGGAATGCACTGGTCACAGGTTGCAGCGCACCCCGAACACGATGCCAATCCATCACAGTCCACGTCGGTGGATTTGTCGATTTTGAAAAATCTTTGCGAAACTTCTTTAATCCTTCTCTACAAATCCAGACATTCACACAACCCAATACCCGAGGCAGCAAACCTTCCTGGAGCTTTCTTCCTTTCGAAGAAAGCTCCTGAAACCTCGACGGATCAAGTTGTAGCGCATTTTCATTGTAATGTTTCGTTCGAACCCGCCTTCGGATCCTGAATGGCGCGATTGTGTGTAGTGTTGTGTTTCACTTTCATGACCCCGAAAGCCTTCGCTCTCAATGACGGGTCAGACCGAGTCGGTCCGAAGGGGCTAATTAGGCCCGGTTGCCATGGCAGCCGGCCTTCAAAAATGTCCCACCCCCTCCTTTTTTAGCCCTCGGTGGAATGGACGGGCCGGCCTCCCGAAATTCATCCTGAATGGAGAATAATTAGACATTGTCATCTTGCATGCTTTCTTTTCCCCTCGATCTCTACCTAGCAATTCCAGCGGCGGGCCTGGCTCGCGCCGCGCGGACCCGACAAAGTGCCTGTGTGTGTGTGTGTGTGTGTGTGTGTGTCACTTTATTTTGCATCATCAGCACTGCTCCAGGCTGCTGAGTGTCTGTGGAAGGCCGGCGGATGTTTGGAGCAGTTGCGAGGTAACCGACCTCCAACAACACGCCGCGCTTTATTGTATCATTGCTCTCCCGGATCACGCCTGCAGTCGCTGTGTTGGTTGGCGACGGCTTTTGACTCCGCGCCATTGGCCTTGTTAGCTCAGGGAGTTCCCTGTTACTCGGCTCAGGCGGGTTTTATGCGAGGAAGTGCCTCAGACCAGAGCTCGCTGATATTTACAAGCCCCTTTGCTTTCCATGCGCTTATTGTTACAGGCTCGAACCTCAAAGTGCAAAAGTCTTAGGCCACCATTTAGCATCGGGTGTGTTTACACGCACTTAATAATCCATCCGATCACAGTCGAGTGTTAATCAAGTGTTCATGTATCTATACAGCGTACTCCCATCTAGAAATCAGATTAAGAAATCCCATAAAGAGAACTGGATTTTACTCCAGTAATCCACTTACTCAGAGCATGTATACCAGTTACCTGATTATAGTAGGATTTAGCAGTCTGTGTCGGACAAAAAGCACGGGTGCCAGATCCTCTTATTCTTAGAGATTTTGCTTCCTTTGGGCTTATTTGACATAGACCAGACTCTGATCTTCATTAGCCTTTCTGAGCTTTAGCACATGAGTCTTTTCACCCTTCTAAAAAAGTCGTTTCTTGGCTGCTACCCTCCCAAAAAAAATCCTTTTCAAGCTTCTCCGAACTGTAGAAGGGTCAACTTGGAATCCCGATGGACCTGCTACTGACTGTAGCCTTTAAAAGCTGTCTTTTCTTCCTTTTATTTAATACTGTGATGTATTTAGACGTCTCGGAGCGTGCGCCATAACTTGTCAGTGAATTATGTACATATCGCAGTATGCGTCGTATCGCAATGTATCGTGACGCGTATCGTATCGTGAAGTCCTTTCCGACACCCACCCCTAGTGTGTCAGTGCATTTGGTGCGTCTCTAGTCTTAACTGCAGGATTCAGGCCACTACAGTGTCCTAATGATTTAAGGGCATAACTAAAAGGACATTAGGTTTGTTTAAATATCTTTTTGTCAGTTACAAATGGCACTTTTATTTGCAGTCATATGCACCTACTTTCATTTTTTGATGTTGCTAAATGTTAGAGCGGCAGTTTTATTAAATACAAACACTGTTAGAAACCTACAAATCGGACCGATGGGAAAAATCCATGAATGAAAAAGGATATCGCAGCGCCTTATAATCGCCCACCCCTGTGTCCCAGGGTGAGTGTGTGTGCCCTGATACAGACTGGCACCCTGACAGGATTATTGCCTGCCGTCCAAGAAATGTATCGTTAAGGGTTTTGCTCTAGGGCCTAACAGGCGGTACTGGGGCTTGAACCCTGGACCTTCTGGCCTATAATCAGTGTTAATGACCAACACAGACCTGGTACGACGAGGCCAGGCGTCATATAGAGGGGTTTGTCAGTGTCTGAGGGAGGGAACCCGGTCGGGGATCATCCCCTCAGCCCTGTCAGCCCTGCGATGGACTGATGTCAGGTCCGAGGTGTGAGTGTGTTTAGTCAGGGGTTTTTGGACGTGTTCTGTCCCTCTCTGTCCCCGTCCTGGACCGTGTGCATCGCGTCCTTCTTTCTTTGTGTTCGCTACCCTGATGTCTGTTTGCCCTGTCTTGCGTCGATACCTTCGTCTTTTCTCTTCATTGTTTTCGGCTGTGTTTCCCTCGTCTGCCCCTTCATGTCCGTGGTGTGTGGTGTGTGTGTGTGTGTGTGTGTGTGTGTGTGTGTGTGTGTGTGTGTGTGTGTGTGTGTGTGTGTGTGTGTGTGTGCGCGCGTCCAGGCTGGCGGTGGCGGCTGTGTGTATTAGCGCTGAACAATAGCGTCGGGCGTATAGCCTGGCAGATTAGGGTGAATAAAGCCTGGTGGGTCTCACACACACACACACACACACACACACACACAGAGCAGAGGGGCACTGAGAGGCGACAGGAAGCTCACCATCAGTGTGTGTGTGTGTGTGTGTGTGTGTGTGTGTGTGCGGGTCACCACGGACATTTCATGCGACCGTGTTTGTACTTCGATCTGCTTTTCGTTCTCCTTCGGTCCCTGGCTCGGTGAAAGTGGTGCGTGTGACAGAAACCAGGCAGAAATATTAACCCGCGTCTCAACTCTTCTCTTCTTTAATTTGTTTTCTTTTTTCTTCTTTTATTTTCTCATGTTTAATGTCATGGTTACGTCCCTTCAAATCTTCCAGTGACACATTTATGTCTTGTTAAGCATCTGTTTTTTGGGTTTTTATTCAATTTTCTTTCCATTGTTGTCTTGTTTATTCCTTTTTATTGATGTATGTTTCTCTTGATGTATTTTCTTCTTTCTTTTTTCATTGTGTTTTCTCTTTCTCACCATTTTTCTCTCTCTTCTCATTCTTACTTCTCAGAGTACACCTGTCTTTGTCTTTTCTGTTCTCGTTTCCTCATGCCTTCGTCTGTTTTTTTGTTTTTTTTTAGTTGTCCTCTACTTTCTTGTCAATTTTCTTGTCTCCTCGTGTCTTTTTTGTCGTCTTGTTGCTCCTGATGTCTTTCCTTGTCTTCTGTGTAGTTATCGAGTCGCTTGCCTTTTCATCTCTGCTTCTTATGGTTCCTTTTTTCCATTCCCCTTTCCTTGAATGACTACTTTTGATCTCTTTTCTTGTGTTTTTGTTTGTCTCCCTGTATATTTTGTCCCCTGCTGTCTTTTCTTTTATCTACTTCTCTTCTTTTGTCTTCTCATGTCTTGTTTTGTTTCTTATGCTGGTTTCTCCTGATCTTCTCTAGTCTCTGTGTTTTCTTTCATCACTTCTTGTGTATTCTTTATTCTTAGTGTTCCTTATTTTTTTCTTTTCCATTTAATTGACACTTTTATCGTCTCTTTTCTTTTCATGTCTTGTTGTTACATGTCTCTGTGTATATTGTGTTCCCTCCTGCCTTTTCTTTGGCTCGCTTATCTTTTTTGTCGTGTTGTTTCTTCTGATATCTTTTCTAGTCTCTGCGTTTTTGTTTATATATCTGTTGTCTTCTAGTCTCTTGACTTGTCCTCTTTTCTTCTATTCTTCTTTTTTCCCCTGAACTTGTCTCTACTCTTCCCCTTTAACTGCTTACTTTCATTGTCTGTCTTCTCCTGTCTAGTGCTTTTAATTGTCTCCGTCCGTTTTGTCTTTTTGTTTTTACTTCGTGTTTTCTCATGTCTTCTCTCTTGTCTTGTTTCTTCTGATATTTTCCTTCTCCTTGTTTCTCTTTATCTTTTCTTGTCTCAAGGTGTTCGTTTAGGTATCTGCGGTCTTCTAATCCCTTGTCTTGTCTCGACTCTTCCGCTTTCCTTTAATTGCTACTTTTATCATTTTTTTTTCCTTTTCTTGTGTTGTTCTTACTTGTCTCTGTGTGTATTTTCTCCTCCACTAGCGTCTCTTCTTGTTTCTCATATCTTCTCTTGTTGACTTGTTTCTTCAGGTCACAGTTCATCTCGTCTCTGTTATTGAACACCAGCTGCTTCTTCTTTGTTGCTTTGCTTGTCATGTTTTTAGCTTCCTGTCTTGTTTCTTTTTGTGTTCTCATCTTGTCTCTCTATCCTGTAATTTCTTCTTTTCTCATCTGTTTTCTTGTCTTGTTTTTGGTGGTCTAATTGTTTTGCTGCTTTTTCTTTCTCTCTTCTTACGCTAATTATTCTATTCCCACCTGGCTTTTTCAGTGCTCTGTGTTTTGTCTCCTATCTCCTAACGTCCTGTGGTTTCACTTTGCTCAGTGTCTTTTTTGTGGTTTTTTTTGCTCATGTTTGTGCCTGTTTTGTGTCTCCTCTTGTCTTGCAGTGTCTTGTCCTGTTACTTCATCTTATTTTGTCGTCTTGTCGCTTGGCTCGTTTCGTATTCTCGTCTCTTCTCTCGTCATGGTGTTCCTTCTTGTGTTCTCGCCGTGTCTCTTTTTTCCTTTTGTCTGCGTCTCTTGTCGATTCTTGTGGTCTGTGGCGTCTCATCGGGGCCTCGTGTCTCGTTCTCTTGCCGTCTCGTGTCTTGTCGTGGTGCGCCACAGCGGCCGGACTGGTTACAGCGGCTTTAGGGGAGGGGGACGGGAACTGTCGTCTTGCCGGATCCACTGGGACTGGGGATGAGAGCTGTGGTTTCATTGGTCCCGGGGGATTTGAGGTGGTAACCCTCAGCTTATTGGTTCCAGCCAGGCTTTGTGTTGGTTAGTACGGCAGGATGGTGGCATGTCGGAATGGAAACTGCTGTCTGATTGGATACAGAGGCTGAGGCAGCTCAGATCTGCAGACACTCTATTCATTCACTCTCTGCCACGTTATGCCAGAAAGGAGGCGTTAAGCAAAAAAATCTGCTAGTCCAGACGCTGAGAACCCGCCGGAGAGCGACGGCTCGCCGAAGTCACCCGGAGTTCGTCTCCCGTGGGCGAAGCGAGCAGCTGCTGTTGGGCTAGGAAACAGTGGAGGCGGAAGTGGCGCGCTTTGGCTTACCATGACTCGGACGGCTTTTGTTTAGTTTTAACGTTTTGTTTAGTTTTAGTTTTAACGCCTGGAACTAGGAATGGGGGAAAAATCCATTGGAAGACGTGGACGATTCTGAGAGAAGTCAAACCTCTCGCTGTAGGGCTGCACCGACTGAACTGGAAAAATCACCTTTACCTGTAACATCCACATGGAATTTATCGTTTGGCGCTGGAGAGAGCGAGCGCCACCTGTTGGTCGTCCACAATGTTCACGTTAAGAAACCTCGGAGTGTGAAGACGAGGACAGACTGATTTGAGACGGCGACCCTGACACAAGTGCAGTCCAGCTCTAGCAAGACTCACGATTTCCTTCCGATGTTGGAAATGTGTTTGCGACAGTGAAACCTCTTGGAGTTGTTTCGTATGACGCCGTGGCACTGAGGGGGAAAAGATCCTGTGGAGAACAAATGATGCATGAATAATCAATTCATAATTAAATGTCAGACCTCTGGATCGTAGTCGAATCAGATCATGAGGTACCAGGTCCTCTTAATGGATTTTATTCCAGTAATCAGATTACTCGGAGCATGTATACCAGTTACCCGATTATAATCGGATTTGGCAGTCTGTGTCGGACAAAAAGCATGGGTGCCAGGTCCTCTTATTCTTAGAGATTTCGCTTCTATTTTACATAGACCAGGTGGATTCTCTCGTGGGATCTGGCAACCCTGGAATTAAACACAGCACTTTTGTTGAGATTCTGAAACGCAGTATCATGGGGATATCGCAGTATGCGTCGTATCGCAATGTATCGTGACGCGTATCGTATCGTAAAGTCCTTTCCGACACCCACCCCTAGTGTGTCAGTGCATTCGGTGCATCTCTAGTCGTAAATGCAGGATTCAGGGCACGACAGTGTCCTAAAATATTATATCACCACAATTAAAGACACTTTCACAATACAATCTACTATTCAAATATCATTTCTTACTTAGTGAAGGGATTTTTATTGAAATTGTGCTGCATCCAGTTGAACAGGACTAACTCTTTACAATGAAACCTGCAGTCTTCTTGAAGCACCGGCGAAATTGACCGCGATGCGACAGAATATGGCCCTATTGCCCCGCCCTACTTCCCACGCCTGCCAGAAACAACGGAGTGAAACAGTGAAAGTTTCCTAAGTACCCAATCCAGCACAGCACTGAAGGCCATCAACAGTATGGTGCCATAAGGACCTGAATAACATTCCATTAGCAGTCAGTCCTTCACGTTGCTCTCTGCGCTACGTCACGTCGAATTTCCGAACCCAGTACGAAACCTTTGCGTGATCTCAAACGGAAAACCCGCACACACCCAAACGCTTTCTGTACCGAGAGAGAGGAGGGAAAACCGGGGACCGCCTCTCTTCTCCCGGTTGTGGTCGCGAGCGCGTGCCGGGTTTTTGCCTGGCGCAGGTGCGAGCTCGGGCACTCGTGCGATCGCAGAGGGCTCTTGTTGGCACGGAGAGTGCAGTCTCGTCTGAAGGATTTCATAGGGCTGTGCCACGCAGAGAGGGAACGTGTGAGAGCTCGAGAGAGTGTGTGAAGAGAAGAGTGGACGGACTACACACACACACACACACACACACACACACACACACACACACACACACATGCTGCCCACCGCCTAACCCACACACACTGGCCCTCCGGCCCTCTGGCACAATACACTCGCATTCTTCTTTCAGAGTCGCACACACACTGCTGTGTGACTTGTTATCTGATATTGGTGAGAGAGACAGTGGCTTTAAGGGGTGACAAAAGCCTTCAAAGGCGAGCCACTACGAAGGAAACCCCCTCTCTCTCTCTCTCACACACACACACACACACACACACACACACACACACACACACACACACACACACACACACACACACACTTACTTCGATCTTTGCCGATGCTGTTTTTTTCTGCCTGCTACAATCGGGAAAGAAAGGCGAAAGAAAATAGAGCAGGAATGGGCTGGTTCAGTATCGCCCGGGTGTTTTTTCTCTTTCTTTGTGTGTGTGTGTGTGTGTGTGTGTGTGTGTGTGTGTGTGTGTGTGTGTGTGTGTGTGACTTGTTAGGTTTGTTTGCAAGAAGCAGGAATCGATTGGCTTGGGAACGTCGCTGCATGTTGCTCGCAGCCGTTTGACTTCGCTCCAACATGCAGGGTTTTTCCGAAGCACAGCTGCCGCGTTTCCCGACAGAATCGATAGCTGGTTGCTGACCCCAGATCAGCGCTTCGGCTCATTGCCCTGTCAGAAGCCACATAAATCTGTCCCTGTACCACCTTGCACGAGTCAGCGTGCCAAATGCGAGTTGTTTTGGCTTCCAAGATAATTGGACTACAACTTCCCGTGTTTCCCTCTGGAATCTCGTCTTTGATTTCACTATCCTTCTTTGGCTTTCTCCCAAAACTTTTTTTCTTTGCTACCCAGAATCTGTTCTCGGCCTCTGCTCCCTCCTGCGTTCTTTCTGTGCCCCTTTTCCTGCTGGTTTTTTGTTTTGGTTCTGCAATCAACCTCCACCTTGGAACTTTACTCGCTTTCCTTCTGCAGTCCTGTGTCCGCTTCCCCTTGGGCTATCGCCTCTGCTTCTACTTAGGAACCTGTTTCTGCTTTTCTCTGCTTCCACCTTGACTCCTAACAGGGCTTCCTCCTGCAGTCCGGCCTCTTGCCTCTGCTGCTTCCTACATCATTCTTCCTCCTTGATTCTGGTCTTTGCCTCTGCTGTCTTGCCTCTGCTTCTTCCCGGAGCCTTGCCTTTGCCTCTGCTTCCATCTTTGCCTCTGCTTCCTAAAGTCTTCTCACTGCTACTGCTTCCTCCTGTACTCTTTTGCTTCCTGCTGAATTCTTGTCTTTGCTTCTCCTTCCTTCTGGAGTCTGGGTCTCTGCTTCCTCCTGCAGTCTGGTCTGGGTCTCTGCTTCCTCCTGCAGTCTGGTCTGGGTCTCTGCTTCCTCCTGGAGTCTGGTCTTTGCCTCTGCTTCCTCCTGGAGTCTGGTCT
>JAJAGP010004799.1:0-42974 GCA_025084515.1 Ancistrus triradiatus | reverse complement strand
GGATGTAGATATTGACTCTGTATGACAAATTGGTCTCTATGAAAGACGCACCAATCAAATCCTGAGTGTTAGGATCAGCGCGGTTTTCCTGTCCATTGCAGATTGGAACATGAATGAGTGTAGAGCCTATGTTGTGTTAAAGCCTCTCCTTACACAGCTGTGCTGTCTTCCAGTAGCTTGTTGAATGCAGGCTCAGCTACTGGAAGGAGGTCAGTATCGGGTCTTAGACTGAACCAGAACCTTATTACAATGAAAAACTGGATGGATACCCACTTGTATGACTCAGAATTGGTATTTCCATAGTTTGATGGTTGGTAAAATACCATTATGTTGCTTTACTGCTGTACTAATTCGTTGACCTTCGCTTGTCCAGACATCCCTACCGAAATGGGCGATGATGTAACCCTTTGGATTTGCTCTGCTATTTTATCCATCCTCATTTATTACCCGAGTGAGATTTGTAAGCCTTTGAGGGCTTTCATGCAAACGGGGCCATTTTTCTTGTCCGAATGCTCTTTGAAGAGCGCTCTTCCCCTCTTTGCCTTTGTTCCTCATCAGCACTCCATCAATCATGCGTTTCGCGTGCATTTTCTCATTAAACAAATTAGGATTGCGACCGAAACTTTACAATCGCCTAGTAATGAGACGTCTCCATCTTCCTCTCTGGTTCTTGCTTTCATACTGTAGACTCCTGTCAGGTCAGGAGGCAAGGTGGAGGGCATCCAGCACCCGCTGTGCCACCTGCAGTAGCCTCGGTGCGCAGCTACTGCCTGCTGCTTCCGTCACTGTCTGAGCAAATGGGAAAACCTGCCCTCAGCCGCCTTGTTTCAAACAAATATTTTTCTTGGGTCCGAACGAAGAAAGGGGGGAGTATAAGAGCACGCAGACCCCGACAGGGCCCCTATAAACGATTGATTTATGTCCACTGAGACAGAAAGCGCTACTCCCCCCCCCCCCCCCCCCCCCCCCCCCCCCCCCCCCCCCCCCCCCCCCCCCCCCCCCCCCCCCCCCCTTTCGACTGGCTTTCGTGCGAGAGGCTTGAGGCGCAAGAGGCCGACAAACAGACCGAATCGTGCTTGGCCTTCGTGCTCCACCGACATTGGGTGAACCAGCCGGCCTGTGTTTGTCTAACAGGGCTGTTTAAGGGCGACCAGAGCCACCCACCTTGCTGATGGTCAGCAGACATTTCACTCTTAACACAGTCTGGGGGAAAAAAATCATAACTGAACCTTGTCTGACATTTTATGAACTTCCTAAAGGAAAGTAATCTGATCAGTTCCTGCACGTAATTTCACACGTTTCAAGGCTGTACCAACAAACCAGTTTTCATAACAAGTAATTAGTGACCAGCCTTTAATTAAATCAGTTTAAATCCTAATTAGTGATATTATGTGTATGTGCGTAATGCACATAAGTAGGATGTATATTTGACTTTTGTGTTCCTTACGAAGAAAGACAGACGGCTTGTTTATGTTGTCATGTAGCTGGCGTCTAATTAAGTTCGGCACGGCTAAGGTAGTCGTTACTTTTTGTTGCTAGAATGACAGAACTTGGCGCACGAGTTCAAACGAGGTACAAGTGAAGTAGCTGTTACCAAATAGCTTTGTAAAATAACTAACCTGCCATATTCGGTTAATAAAATAAGCAAAGTTGTAGTCGTGTCTTGCAGGCCATTGTGTGAGACGTGTGTGTGTGTGTGTGGGGTGGCCGGTTAGAACGAGGCTTGTTTGGCCTTGTGCCACACAGCCTGTGGCTCCAGCTGAGTAAACATATATTTCTGCTGTGTGTGTTAGTGTGCCAGGAAGGGTGACTGAGCCCGAGCAGGACCCCCAAACCACATAATGTACAGCTGAAGCCCTCAGTAACCACTCATGTTATAGATCCCATGGCCCTTGGTTTTGATCTTTATATACATTTCTAGGTTTGTATAATTCCTGCCTTAAACTTCTAAACATGTGTAGCCTTGACATCTTAAACCGCAGAAAGTTCTTTCTTTTTTAATATTACTGCTGGTATCAGGTTCTTCTAGTCTCGTTTGAAGTGCCACCTTCTGCGAGAAAAGTGTGAGCCTGCGTTTGCTGCCTGCCTGTCATCATCGGTCCACTTTTAAGGCCTTTTCAGTGACATTTTTATAAATACAGTTTAGCTTCACTAGAAAGACGTACCAAGATGCAGAACGGTGCTACAGGATGTCCCAGAACTGTTGTTAACTTGGATTTTTAAAGATTGTGATGTATCCATCTGGGTGGTGATAGCGAACCCCTGTGGTTACCAAGGTTCGGGTACTGTAGGTATTTTCCAGCCAGCTTGGCACCGCCCAGACCTATATTTGGCCTGTCTGAAAGAGGGAAGGCTGGACCAGGGAGCATCAGCCATCACAGCAAGTGCAACCCCTTCCTAGCCCTGTGTTGGACCGGTGCCCCGCCCAGGGTACTGCTCTGGATCACTATCCACAACCAGGATAATGAATTGGGGGTAAAAGAATAGCACAAAAAACTAAAAAAGATCTCAATTTCTTAGACATTTGTTGGCATCAGGCTTTATAGGTACCATGAGGGGTCTTGGAAACCAATCCTACACGGATGCTCAAGTCTCTTGTAAGAAATGGTGTAATATTTGAATATAACCTACTCATATCCTCCAGTATACTTTAATTTATCACGAGATTACTTATAATATTACCTAATACATTGTAAATAGCTGAGACTGAGGCTAGAACAGGATACACACATTGATACAGTGTAGTGCATGGCAAATTCTGCAGTTGGTTGAATCCATGGGTGCAGAACCCACACATACAGAGGTTTAAAATTACATGATGTCATTTAGCAGACACCCTTATCCAGAGTGATTTACAATTGATAGCAGTTATGAGTTAAGGGTTTTGCTCAAGCTTGGCAGATGTGGGGTTTCAATCCTGGACCTTCTGATCCATAGTCTAGTATCTTAACCACTAGGCCACCACAGTCTTTTTCTCACATACTCATTTATTACAGACAAGAAAGATGTTAGACCTTACATGCTATAGCACTTCTTTCTTCTCCATATTAGCTTCTCGTCTCTCTAAGCCTCTGGCGATGGTGCGTTTCAGGATCGGACGCCAGTTCTGGACGCGGCTCGCAAGCAGGAGCGTGAGATGGTGGCCCGGGAGATCGAGCAGCTCCGCACGTCTGTTCAGAGCGTGTGCCGAAGTGCTCTGCCGCTAGGAAAAATCATGGACTACATCCAGGAGGACATGGACTCCATGCAGAACGAGCTGCAGAGCTGGAGACGTGAAAACAAAGAGCATGCACAGGCCCTGCTGGAGGAGCAAAAGTATGTGTCCGTTTCTCACTAACGTACCTGCATGACTCGTGCGTGAAGACAAATGCAGGTTCCGCGTTCCGTTCTGAATGGATGTTTCCCAACATGACCATAGTCACGTAGTACTTTTTCAATGATAATATTTATTAAGACACGAAATGAAGACATTTCGTACAATACTGTATTGTAATTGTTATCTTTGTATTTTTTTTAAAACTTGAAACAATCACCGGTACCGAAAACGTAAGGAACGTTGCCGGGTTGTTTTCTGCCTTCAAGCCTGTGATTCTCATTTCTGTCAGCAGGTGTCACAAGGGTTCACACGCACAAGTTTTCTGTCATTCGAACATGAATTAGGTGCAGATTTTTATTCCCTATTATAATTCTTATTATTATAATTGCAAGTCTTCCGCAAGCTAAATCTGAGCTTTAGAATTCCCGCTAATGATTGAAGCCCCTGGTTTATAGATGGATATTCAGATGGATGTGGGATTGAAAGCAGAACTGAAGTGCATAGAGTGTTAATTTATACTGATTAACTGCAGGAGTCCTTGCCAAACATGAAGTCACACAGGTTTCACTTTCTGGCAGATGCTGAAACCGAGAGGTTAATTGGTTCTGCTCCTCAGATTGACTCTTTGTCTGTGTGCTTGCACAGTCCGGATATTTTCCTTCTTATTCTTCTCCCGAAATAAATGAGGCAGTCTTTTCTAATCTTCAAATGCTGTGCCCACCGATGTGGTACGTACTCCCCATTTTTCGATGGCCCGACTCACGATGGTTTGACTTTTACAATAGGAAACATAAATACACATTCAGCAGAATCCGTACTCTGAATTTTGATTTTAGATTTTTCCCGAGGAAGCTGTACGCCGTATACGCTGTCCACTCGGATGAGGAAGTCGGCAGTGCATGACGCAGGGGGTGACATGAGCGCAGGGAAATGTAGTGAGGAAAAGCCATGTTCGCGCAATAATCGTAATTTTTGTTTTTCACTATCAATACGTTATTCAGTATATTAGATGAGATATTAAATACTTTACTATAAAATAAGCTTACAAAGGTGATGTGGCGGGACTGATGAGCGCTGGGAAACGGAGTGAGGAAAAGCCTCACTGTATGATACAGTGGTGCTTGAAAGTTTGTGAACCCTTTAGAATTTTCTATATTTCTGCATAAATATGACCTAAAACATCATATTTTCACACAAGTCCTAAAAGTCATTTATTTATTGAGGAAAATGATCCAATATGACATATTAATGAGTGGCAAAAATATGTGACCCTTTGCTTTCAGTATCTGGTGTGACCCCCCTGTGCAGCAATAACTGTAGCTAAATGTTTCCTGTAACTGTTGATCAGTCCTGCACACCGGCTTGGAGGAATTTTAGCCCATTCCTCCGTACAGAACAGCTTCAGCTCTGGGATGTTGGTGGGTTTCCTCACATTAGCTGCTCGCTTTCAATCCTTCCACAACATTTTTCCACTGGATTAAGGTCAGGACTTTGACTTGGCCATTCCAAAACATGACTTTATTCTTCTTTAACCATTCTTTGGTAGAACGACTTTGTGTGCTTAGGGTCGTTGTCTTGCTGCATGACCCACCTTCTCTTGAGATTCAGTTTCATGGACAGATGTCCTGACATTTTTTCCTTTAGAATTCTCTGATATAATTCAGAATTCATTGTTCCATCAATGATGGCAAGCCATCCTGCCCAGATGCCAGTAAAACAGGCCCAAAACCATGATATACCACCACCATGTTTCACAGATGGGATAAGTTGTTTTCCTTTCTCTCTAAACATATCACTTTTCTGTTTAAATTTTGGTCTCATCCGTCCACAAAACATTCTTCCAGTAGCCTTCTGGCTTGTCCACGTGATCTTTAGCAAACTGCAGACGAAGCAGCAATGTTCTTTTTGGGAGAGCAGTGGCTTTCTCCTTACAACCCTTCCACTGCCACCCATTGTTTTTCAGTTTTTTGTTCTGATGGTGGACTCATGAACATTAACATTTAGCCAATGTGAGAGAGGCCTCAGTTGCTTAGAAGTTACCATGACCTGGGGTCCCTTTGTGACCTCGCCAACTATTCAACACGCCTTGCTCTTGGAGTGATCTTTGTTGGTCGTCCACTCCTGGGGAGGGTAACAATGGTCTTGAATTTCCTCCATTTGAAACACAATCTGTCCTGACTGTGGATTGGTGGAGTCCAAACTCTTTAGAGATGGTTTTGTAAACTTTTTTTCCAGCCTGATGAGCATCAACAACTCTTTGTTCTGAGGTCCTCAGAAATTCCTTTGTTCATGCCATGATACACTTCCACAAACGTGTGCTGTGAAGAGCAGACATTTAATAGATCCCTTTTCTTTAAATAAAACAGGGGTGCCCACTCACACCTGATTGTCATCCCATTGATTGAAAACACCTGACTCTAATTTCACCTTCAAATTATCTCCTAATCCTAGAGGTTCACATATACTTTTGCCACTCACTAATATGTAATATTGGATCATTTTTCCTCAATAAATTAATGACCAGTATAATATTTTTGTCTCATTTGTTTAACTGGGTTCTTTTTATCTACTTTTAGGACTTATGTGAAAATCTGCACGTTTTAGGTCAAATTTATGCAGAAATATAGAAAATTCTTAAGGTTCACAAACTTTCAAGCACCACTGTACCTGCATAATAGTTACAACACATAAACCTGAGCTATCCTGACCTTAAACCATCAACTTCAGTAACAACAACTTCAGATGAATCTGAATGATTTACCTGAAGTTTATTTCCCAGACTCTCTCCATTATAATATAGCAGACACTTGGACTCAGTTATAAAAGTCCCCGTTTGTAAGAACGTCTCCTGACTAAGACGTGCTGTGTGTTCCTCAGGGTCACCGAGAGCGCTGTGGAGCCTTTGAAGACAGAGCTGACTGAACTGGAGCAGCTCATCAGGGATGAACAGGACAAGATCTGTGCCATCAAGTGCAACATCCTCAGGAATGAGGACAGGATTCGCAAGATGTTGTTGAGCATCAGCTCGCGAAGGTGAACGGAGCGATGTGTGGGGACTGCAGCATTAGGCACTGATGGAACGGGAGGGCTCTCGCACTCTCCCTGCTGAATGGAGAATTTCGCCTGGATCAAATGTGGAAGAAACCGGTACACTCTCTAAAAACTCCCACGTGGATTAAGGTGCCTTTTGACAAACGAAGAGTGTGTTCTGGACAGGTTTACTCACCGAAAGATGTTCGTTTAGGAGCAAAACACCTGCACTGTGCTAATACACACACTTTTTATTTAACTGGGAGAAACCTTCAGTAACAGTGATACGGATGTGAAATCATTTAGTGATTTTTATATATGGAGAAACATAACACAAAAAGACCAAAATAACTGCGTTTTTTGTGGCGAAATAAATCTAACGCAAACATACAGCAATATACAGTCAAACCCTGTTATCTGAACTCCCGGTGTCTGATTTCCCGCCATAAAGTATGAGGTTACAGTCCTGTCTCTGCTGGATTTGTAGTTTTAGCAGTGGTATAATGACTGTATATAATTATTTCTCTGTCTCTTTCTTAAGACACAAACAGAAAACACAGGAAATGTGTACAGAATTTTTTCAGAACGAAAAAATAGCCAATACTGAGTGTGACCAACTTTGAAAAGGTGGTTTCTTGGCTGCTACCTTTCCAAAAACACTGTACAAGGGTCCAACTTGGCATCTCGATGAAGTCGCTACATGCGCAGACGTGAAGTCATACTGAAGCCTTATGATTTTCCCCTTTTTTAAATACTGCATGCGAATTTCCTGTATTTTCTGGTTGTATTCTAAGAAAGACACTAAAAGAATAGTATATCTAAATGTGGCCTAAGACTTTTGCACAGTACTGTATTTGATTCTGCCTCTGCACTAACCTGCTATAACAGATAATATCCTGAAAATGAAATCTGAGGATCTAATTCTGCATCGAGTGTCTATCAGTGTAACGTAACCGATGGCCTCTCTGAATGCTGTTTTGCCTCTACCGGCACCTTCCACTTCCATTTTATCAGTAAGAAGCTACAGCGATTCATTATAAGATCTGTTGGTCAAGAAAATCACTGAGACAGCAGAGGATATAGTCATTTAATTTACACTCACAACTGAAGGGCCGAATGGTCTTGCAGACACCAGAACGAGATATGGATCCGCCCATAAGAAGTAATCAGTATAGAGCTCTCGGTATCCGAGTACCAGTTCTGATAATGGGGTTTGATTCGGAATATTAATGCTTGGCAATACATATGATTCTTTTTCTTCCCATCTTTCCGGTGTACTGTATCTCGCTTTCTCTCCAGAGTGTCTCCAGCCTGTTTTCTGGCTGCTTCGTGGAAAAAATCCCTAGTTGATGTTTCATCCAGCTAAGCTGACCAGCTGTGAATCTTGACTGCATTTCCTCACACAGGATTCAGTGTTGCACTACAATGCGAACTGTTTCATCATCTACGTGATAGAGTAACATTCATAAATGTAATGCTCTCTAATACTAATCAGAAGGTTATGGGTTCAAATGCAGAGCACTTACCCTTCTACTGCTCAGCTCGATTGTAAGTCAGAGTGAACAGGAGGCACTTTCTCTCACGTTGAAATGTTTCTACTAGAGCCATTTCAGGAGACATGATGGCATTTATCCGTTACCACTCTCTATTTGACATTGCTCAAATCTTGATGTTCTGATGAACCACGAACACTGTCCAAAGTTTCTGCCTATGCATAAATTCAAACCTTTGTGTACGCCACACAATCGAGGCTTCTCCTTGTTTAAATTTCCCATTCAGAGTTTAATGGGAAAGCCTGATGGACTAATAAATATGTGCAGTGCTTCACAATTGCAACTTAATATGATAGAGTTGTTACTTAAATATCTCGGAATGACCAGGAGTGTTACTCTGCTCACGAGTCGGTTCTTGATTGAGTTCACGATTCAGGATTTTCTTTATAGTTGGCGGTAGTTCACGATTCGACTTTCTTATAAGACAGTAAGTAAAAGGCATTCCTTTTTATGTCTGAAGTGTAAACAGTGGAACGCAATGCACATTTTCTTGTATAAGTTTTTAAACAGAAAGCTTTAGTCCCCTCCAATTAAAAGAAATGACTAGAGAAGTTTAAAATTGTAAACAAATGTTCTGCTCTATTAAACAACCAGGTGAAAACATTTTTATTTATGAGGAATAATGATTCAAAAGAATGTGTACTTTTCTTGTATGAAAAAATTAAACAAAGCCTTTAGTTCCCTACAGTAAAGAGAATTAGAAATTATAAATAATGCTGCTGCAACAAAATGTTCTATCGCAACAGTGTGACCAAATTTGCAAACTGAATGCGGTCTGAAATTGAAGATCAAAGCAAACGAATACAATAAAGGCACTCATTCATTCAAGATAGGCGTATGGAGATATGGTGTATGATTTCTGGTGTTCAAATAATGCAACTGCCGAAAGCATGGACCAAATATCTCGCAGTTCTGATTTGTATCGTCACAATTGTGCGATATAAAGTCGGAATTGTGACATTCAGTAATAATTGTGAGTTATTAAGTCACAACTGTGAACTGCTGCACAACTTATGTTTTACTCCATGGCACAAACGGGCTTCATAGTTTAACCCGCCTGGATGTGGAGCTGCAATAGTTGGGCACCACGGCACTTTGATGCATAAGACTGTGAGAAATAACTCCCCTCCCAGGACTGTAGTTTTCCTTGGTCTGCTTTAAGGATTGCGTTCTGTGTAGTAGCTGTGGACCCCCTCCATCTCCCCCTACTAGCTGTGGCGCCTGTCCCGAGAACACAGGGCAAATGTGTAAGCGTGGCCTGGATGGGGCGTCTGTCACGGTTGCACCCCCGACTGGCTTCCCATCCCTCAGACACGTGAGCCCAGCATGGCTGGACTTGTGTCCCACCTGAGTACCCTTAATTGATATTTCACGTCAGTATTATAAGGGGACTGTGGTGGCCTAGCAGTTATGGTTATGGACCATGGAGCAGAAGATCCAGGGTTCAAATCCCAGCACTGCCTCTTGAGCAAGACCCTTAACCCAGAATCGCTTGGGTTTTCAGACTGTATCAGTTAGTCGCTCTGGCTAAGGGCATCTAGGGAATGACTAAATGTACTAAATATAAAACGTTTCTGTAGAAACGCTCAACCCAGAGATCAGAGCTGAAAGTGCAACCATTAGAGCTTCAGCATGAATCACTTCCTCTAACACGCACTGTTTTCCACACCCGGACTGTCTTTCCTTGTACATGTTGTATATTTTGTCTGTATCATACTTCACAAATGACTCCATTTTTGTAGCGGTGTAAAATAAATGGCTCCATTTCACTAAAACCCTCGCACGTTGGCTGGCTCTGTTGTGCGAGTGTGCCGCGTGGCTCGTGCGAGTTAGCGTTAGGGTGACGTTTTCATGAGTACCTCAGACTGCGCTGTGCTGGAAGTGATGAATGCGTGGAGCTTGTGTTTTTGACGAGTTCGAACGAGGTCCTGCTCATGTCTGACGTGGCACGGTCACGCGCCAGACTACACCCAGGCTTTGAAAGCCGGTCCAATCGCACATAACAAAAAAAGAAGTTCAATGCTCTGAATGAGTGAGACGAACACGAGGCTTGAGTTTCAGTTTTTCTGGCAGGCAGCTGCACAGGACTAACGTATCCCTCTTATGTACCTACTCCCTCTCTCTCTCAGCATGTGGGGACATCTATTGAGAATTGAGACATGGCCATTTTGGATAAGTCAGGATTTGGAGGCTCTTGAAAGCCAGGGCACCTGGCAGAGAGTCTGCTGGAGCGCTGAGCAAACGTTTGGATTAGGGCTGAGTGATTAACCTGCATGTGGTTTTTAGAGGCTTTTGTCTGTCTACTTCCCTCTGTCCGTGATGACCAGAGCAGCTTTAGATGTGTCTCAAATCACATCCAGCGACTATAAAGATGATGGATTGAGACTCGGCCATGGTTTACAGCCAGTGATTGGAAATGTTTTGAGATGCTTGGGTGGTGCAGTACACTAGCTCACCATCGTAGGGACCCACAGGGCTTTCTTTCTGGGTCGGACATGCACATGCAGGCACAATTGGTGGTGTTTGAGGAGCTGTTCATCTAATGGTGCAGCAACAGCGACCCCTACCCGGCCCAGACTGGCGTCCCGTGCAAGGCACTCTTACGCATGTGCCTTGTGTTCTCCGGGGATATGTGCCAGAGCCAGGGTGTAAACATGAGACAAAATGGTGTGAGACCATCTCGTGTTTTCATTATACAGGTATGCTAGTTAACAATGAGTGCATATACATGCACTTAATAATCCGATAATGATCAGATTTCTGCAGTTATCCGATTATTCAAGTGGTCATGTATACAGCTTTGATTAAGTAATCCGATTAAGAGAGCTGGATTTTACCAAAGTAATCGGAGTACTTGAGGCATATTTACCCGTTACCTCATTATAATCGGAGTTTTCTGGCGGGTTTGTGCAAAACCGTTGCCCAACGGTTGCCAGGTATGAGTAATTCTTTGGCCTGTTTTTCCATTCACTTTAGTGGGTTTTATCTTGATTGATCTGGCAACCCCGGAACTGAACACGCCACGGAATTAAAGGTAGCAAAACGGCTATCGAACACTTTGGGCACAATCTGAAACGCAGTATTTACACATGAAAATGAATACTTTAATAGTAAATAATCAAAATTCGACGTTCATGAAACATATTTCTGTGAGATTATCGGATGGTTGCAAAGTAGAAATCCGATTACTGCCTGAGTCATGTAAACCCGGAGCTCTCGCATTATCTGATTGCTCAAGTGCATGTAAACGCACTCAATATTTCGACTTTTACTATGGGAATCCGATAATGCACCTAAATAAACATTTAGCAGAAACTGTACTCTGAATTTTGTTTTAGATTTCACCCCAGAAAAGCGATATGCAGTAGGGAGTCACATGTTGGGAGTGATGAACGCTGGGAAATTTAGTGAGGAAAAACCATGGTCGTGACAGGAATCGTTTATGTTTCACTTTCACTACATTATTCACACATAAGCTTTGTGGTAATGATTTTGCCCAACATACTAAAGCTTGTTTAAGGTACAGTAGGATATATGAGTCATTCTGCCGAATGGGTGCGTTTACATGTATAGAAATGGGACATTTATAGGACATTACATGTATAGACAATTAATATAATTTTACTGTAAAAAACTATTATTAAGCAGTGTCCTGCACAGTGATGCTATTGCAGCTTTAAGGTATATAATTAAAACATTACTAAAAATAACCTAGAACCCTGACAAATAGTATTTGTTTGACGTCCCTGGTCTCTAACACTACATTTCAACTTTACAATGAAATATAATAATTCAAATGGTCCAGAAATCTTTTTTTTGCATTGTTGTGTCACTCCAGATTCTGTCAATGGCTTATTTTTTTCCCTAGGAAATCCATAATATTCGACTTTAAAATACATATTTTCAGGTTTTCACTCAGTTACCCTAACAAATTCCCACTTCTGAAAATTAGGGAACATCCCACTAGTCACATGATCAATAGCAAGCTGCATCATCTGGATCTTCTGAAGATCTTGGGATGATCAAACGTAAGTTCTCTCTTACTTTCTCCTGTATATTTGATGATAGTGCATCTACAACCCCTGGCAAAAAGTATGGAATCACCAGTCTTGGATGAGCACTCATTCAGACATTTCATTCTGTAAAACAAACTCAGATCAAAAACATGATACAATAATAAGGTCATTCCAAAGTGCAACTTGTTGGCTTTCAGGAACACTCAAAGAAATGAAGAGAAAACATTGTGGAAGTCAGTGAATGTTACTTTTATATTGACCAAGCACAGGGGGAAAAAATATGATCACTCAATTTTAGGAAAAAAGTCTGGAATCACTCAAATTGGAGGTAGAAATAAGGACACACCCAGTCATTTCCTTTCCTAAATGGACACCTGCCTCAGAGTAGCATCCTGCTCGTTAGTCGGCAGTTTAAAACACCTGCAGTCAGTTACCCTTAAGGGCTGCTGGACGAAGTGGAGTGGCAAGAACCATGGCTCCAACAAGAGAAATGTCTCTTGAAACAAAAGAGGATTGTGAAACTTCTTGAAGAAGGTAAATCTTCACGCATGGTTGCTAAAGATGTGGGCTGTTCACAGTCAGCTGTATCCAAGATATGGACCAAATATAAACAGCATGGAATGGTTGTTAAAGCCAAGCGTACTGGTAGACCAAGAAAGACATCAAAGCGTCAAGACAAACAACTTAAGGCCATTTGTCTTGAAAACCGAAAAAGTACTACACAGATGAAGCATAAATGGGAGGAAGCTGGAGCCAATGTATGTGACCGAACTGTTAGAAAGCGCCTAAAGGAAATGGGATTTCAATACAGAAAAGCTAAAAGAAAACAATCATTGATACCTAAACATAAAAGAACAAGACTGCAATGGGCTAAGGAGAGGCAATCATGGACTGTGGATGACTGGATGAAGTCTTCAGTGATGAGTCAAGAATCTGCTTTGGACAAGGTGATGATGCTGGAACTTTTGTTTGGTGCCGTTCCAGTGCGATTTATGAAGAGGCCTGCCTGAAGAAAACAACCAAATTTCCACAGTCCTTGATGATATGGGGCTGCATGTCAGGCAAAGGCACTGGGGAGATGACTGTGGTTAATTCTTCTATCGATGCACAAGTTACATTGAGATTTTGGACATTTTCTCATCCCTTCAGTGAACAGAATGTGTTGGAGTTGATAATAACTTTTCCAAGATGAACACGCATCGTCCATAGGGCAAAAACGTGAAGGCATTCCTTGGAGAAGGACACAGGTATTCATTCGATGTCATGGCCATGCAAATATCAGATCTCAACCCCATTGAAACACCTGTGGGGTGGAAAATTGAAAAAAGGGTCCACAAGAAGGCTCCGACCTGCAAAGCTGATCTGGCAACTGCTATCAAAGAGAGTTGGCACCAAATTGATGCAGAATACTGTTTGTCACTCATCAAGTCCATGCCTCAGAGACTGAAAGCCGTTATAAAAGCCAAAGGTGGTGCAACTAAATACTAGTGATGTATTTTGAATGGTCTTTTGTTTATCTGTTTTTCATGATTCCATACTTTTTCCCTCAGAATTGAGTGATTCCATACTTTTTCCCCTGTGCTTGGTCAATAAAAGTAACATTCACTGACTTCCACAATGTTTTCTCTTCATTACTTTGAGTGTTCCTGAAAGCCAATAAGTTGCACTTTGGAATGACCTTATTGTGGTATCATGTTTTTGATCTGAGTTTGTTTTACAGAATGAAATGTCTGAATGAGTGCTCATCCAAGACTGGTGATTCCATACTTTTTGCCAGGGGTTGTATGACTGAGAAGGTCAATCTCAACTTGCTAACCTGTTACCGAAATTATTTTTAGATGTATTGTGAAAATACAACTTTTTGGTACATCTTTATAATATGCTCAGAGTCCTAACGCTGTTAGTATGGGCGCCATCTGCTTGAATTTTATGCATTTTCTAATTCTGTGCTGAAACAGTGAGTAACAGTAATAAGGGATCCATGTAAAAATAAAATAAGGTTGCCTGAGATTGACCAGTACTCATTAAGAAGAATTAAATATGTGTGCTGTTAGA
Organism: Ancistrus triradiatus; assembly: GCA_025084515.1. Classification (NCBI taxonomy): domain Eukaryota; kingdom Metazoa; phylum Chordata; class Actinopteri; order Siluriformes; family Loricariidae; genus Ancistrus; species Ancistrus triradiatus. The sequence goes on along the minus strand of JAJAGP010004799.1, from coordinate 29,004 downwards.
TTCAGGGTTGAAAAACTAGAAAACAAAGTTTAGTTTTTAAGAGTTACAACAAGCGAATTCAACTCACGATGAATTCGCAAGACAATCCTTAATGATGTCTCAATATATTTGTATCTGAAAGTACCATTAATCTCAGGTTATATAGTCTATTTTTGAAGAGAGAGTTAGTTCTAAATGAGCTGTGAACATTTCACTCTCGGCTCCATTATGAATGGACCTGATGAGAGACAAATCGAATGAACAAAGTGATATGTATGTATTCTTTTTTTTTTTCCCTCGCCACAGAAAAGTCTGTGTTTAGAAAGCTGGGTGTTCTAGCTGCTCGTGAGCCAGTACTTTCTGAGTGACACATGGTCCCGTCCAGCCGCCTGTTTATTTTTAGAGCCCATAGCCCAGTGTCCACGGTTCAGCTGTCGTCAGGCAGCGGTGAGGTATGCCTCTGTGGCTGAGCGAAATAAACTTCCAACACTGACAGACTCACATCACCTACCACAGACTAACAGAGAGCAGAGCGCCGGACCGCTGCCTGACCGCCGGACACACACTGGAGCAGGCAGTCACCCAGCACTTGGCTTCCTCGAGTACATGTTCCTAAAAGAGTGTGTGGAGGACTTTATATTAAATCCCGAGCTATTTTCTGATTCTTAGTCACAGTCCGTACAGTTACACCTGACTTCACATGCAGTTTATTTCATTTCACGTTCATAACCTTTAGGAACTTGTAATTTCACTTCTTTGTCAATCTGTTTAGATGGAGGTACACTTAACATACAGGTAGTGTTCAATTTTCTTCCTCAGGATACACAGAGAAATGTTCCTACAAACATACAACGTCGGATCCTAATTTCAGGTTACAGTGTTTATATACAGCACTGTGCAAAAGTCTTAGGCCACCATTAGATTTGTTGGTTTGTCAAAGGTATAATGAAAGCACATATTGCGCTCTTTTGGGGAAATCGAAGAAACTGGGGAATCTTGAGTTTTAATTTATTATATTTTTAAATGTGTCCCTGTAATATTTAGTTAGCTTCTGTTTATTTAAACTATTACTATCAACCTGTTCATTAGATTACTTTAATTTTTACTGTAGTGTATTCTCACTGATACTGCATATCATCCAAGCCATCCAAGGAGGTTGGGTATCTTTGAGTCTTGGTCCTCCCAAAGTTTCTTCCTTATAACATTTAGGGAGTTTTTCCTTCCCACTTTCTCCCTGAATCTGAATTTGAATGAATTTGACCTCTGGCATTTTATACCAGGCTTCTTGCAGTACTTGCAGAGTTCTTTCGGATTTCGGCTGTCCTTTATTTCTTTCTCTCTGCAGGTGATCCCACACTACGTCTATAATATTTAGTTCCGGAGTCTGTGGAGTGTTTTATCAGCTGTTTTTCTCTCCAAATATGATTTCATTGCATTAGCAGTGTGCTTCAGATATTATCATGCTGAAAAATCAAGCCGTTACCAATTAGGTGCTTTCCAGAAGTAATGGCGTGAATTAAAACCTGTCTGTACTTTTTCAGCTTTTATAATCCCATCAGTTAGGACAATATCGTCAACACCACTGGCAGAAATGCAGCCCCAAACCAGGACAAACCCTGCACCATGTTTCAGTGGAACAAATTCTTTTTCTTCCATCTCTCTCTTCTTCTTTCAAACTGTTGATGATTGGGCCCCAAATGTCATTCCAAAATACCTGTTTCCACTGATCTTCTTTCTAATTTTTGTGAGCTTTAGCATATCTTAGCCTTTTTTGTAGAGGTGGTCTAACACTTTTGCACAATTCTCTCTCTCTCTCTCTCTATCTATATCTGTGTGTATATATGTATATATGTATATGTGTGTGTGTATATATATATATATATATATATATATATAGAGATGAGATCGATTGAGAGAGAGAGAGAGAGATAGGAGGAGAGAGAGAGAGGGGGGACGGATGGGAGAACGAGAGGTAGAGGGGTGGGCGGGAGGAGAGAGGAGAGAGACGAGAGAAGGGGGGGGGGGGGAGGTGGAGGGAGGGGAGTGGGGGGAGCGGAGAGCGCGAGAGAGAGAGAGAGAGAGCAGAGAGAGAGAGAGAGAGTCGAGAGAGGAGGATGAGAGAGGGTGAGGAGAGAGGTATATATATATATATATAGAGAGAGAGAGAGAGAGAGAGAGAGAGAGAGAGAGAGAGAGAATAGAATGCCTTTATTGTCACTGTACTTATGTAAATGAGATTAAAGCCACTTCTTTCCAGTGCAACAGGATTGTGGATGTTTCACCACCCCCCGCAACCAACTGCCAAATGCACCACCCAGACTCGACACTGGGTCCCTGCGGTGAATCTCTGCACCCCCTGAGCACTGTATATAAATTATGTTTCTCTAATTAAAGCAGCGAAAATGTGATTAACAGCTTTAAGACATTATTAACTTGGTACACAGTGATTGTATGTAGGGGCAGCATGGCGGCAGAATGAAGTGATGTCTCATCAAAGCTTCAGAGATAACTGGACTCTGCCTGTGTGGAGTTTGCATGTTCTCCCCGAGTCACCATGGGTTTTCTCCAGGTACTCCAAGTTCGTAATACTTACAAAGAATTACATGTAGGTGTGTGAGAGAGTGAGAGAGAGAGAGAGAGAGAGAGAGAGAGAGAGAGAGAGAGAGTTTATTGTGAAGCCAAATGTGTGCAAGGATAGAGAGGTCTGACATTCATTTGAGAACAAAAATGTTCTTTAGTTACTGAGGTTAGGGTTAGATGTCAGTATAATGACCATTATATATTATAGTAATGACCATTATAAGTCAATGGGAAGTCGCCACAGTGATAGAAAGACAGACGTGTGCGCCCTACAATGGGTTGGCACCCTGCCTATGGATGGTGTCTCTCTTGTGCACTGTGCTGCCAGTTAGACCCTGATTTCCCACGACCCTGAATTGCATTAATAGTTATGAAAATGAATTTCTGAATGGATGAACACAAGAAACAGCAAAGACCTGCATGTACTTTAGACACCGGAATGTTCTTCACCAGCATGGGTTTCTGGGAGAGTATGATGGTCACTTATTGGTTTCTGGGAAAGTATGATTGTCACCTCCTGGGTTTCTGGGAAAGATAGCACGTTTGTCACCTCATGGATTTCTGGGAATGGGAGTATGATGGTCACCTCCTTGGGGTTCTGTGAGAGTGAGTATGATGTCACCTCCTGGGTCTCTGGGAAAGTTAGCGTGATGGTCATCTTACAGTTTCTTCAAGAACTAGTATGATGGTCAGCTCATGGGTTTCAGTGAGAGTGACTATGATGATAATCAGCTTAAGCAAAAAGCTTTTGGTTCACCAGCTAAACCATAAACCAACGTTATTAGCAAGGGAACTGCCTTCTTCGGCTGTTTATACCAGGACTGCCCAGTCCTGTTACGAACTGAAACTGTACTTCTAATTTCCTTTTGTATAATGTTCTAATACGCCAGAAAGTACTCGTATTATATGTCTCATTAAACACCGTTAATGACATGTACATTTCGTATTCAACACCAGACAGCTGAGGCCGAATCCTTCAGTCCGGCATTTCACTGTACGACCTTAAGAGAAACAAGGAAGCGCTGCAGCCAATCAGATTCCAGCACAGTGAAGAGGATCCAAAACATCCATGACTCCACTGAGATAGAGAGCAGCTAAATAACCCGTGTTAGGATAGATTTAGCCGCATCTGAGTGGAAATCGGGGCTGGAACAGGCGGAGAGGAGATGGCGGAGGGAGGTGATGTTGTAGAAAGCGATGTGGATGATGATCCGCCCGTGATCTGCCCGCGGGTTACAGTGTCTGAGCACCACACCCCCACTGCAGCAGGTAATAAAGAGCTTATAATCCTATAAATAACCCCTGCTTCTTATTCACCGATTATGAGTGCTTCCAGAAGCAGAGACTGCAAACTAAAACAACATCGTGATCAATCCAATGACAGTGCCGTTTACCGACATGATGGCGGGCATCTTCCTTACTCCTAACACTGACCCATATCATTATTAAACTACCAGCTATCTGGACCTTAGACGCTGTTTTTGTTCAGACTCATCCACCCAGATTAACATTGTCAAATCATAGTTTTGTATATATTACATTTTTGTGTTTAACCCACATCCCTGCTGCAAAGACCAGTGTTCATGCTGCTTTATGCAGGTCAACCTGCAGGGTCTTACTAGAACCTTTCTGTTTTACCTGGTGGACAAGCAAAGGTTTTCTAGTAATGATGACCATCAGGGTACCTACTATATCAATGTCCCATCCATACCACCAAATGATGGAGGCCACCATACTTACAATGGTGCTTGAAAGTTTGTGAACCCTTTAGAATTTTCCCAGTTAAACAAATGAGACAAAGATATTATACTTGGTCATTTATTTATTGAGGAAAATGATCCAATATTACATATTAGTGAGTGGCAAAAGTATGTGAACCTCTAGGATTAGCAGGTAATTTGAAGGTGAAATTGGAGTCAGGTGTTTTCAATCAATGGGATGACAATCAGGTGTGAGTGGGAACCCTGTTTTATTTAAAGAACAGGGATCTATAAAAGTCTCCTCTTCACAACACGTTTGTGGAAGTGTATCATGGCATGAACGAAAGATTTCTGAGGAGCTCAGAAAATGAGTTGTTGATGCTCATTAGGCTGGAAAAGGTTACAAAACCATCTCTAAAGAGTTTGGACTCCACCAATCCACAGTCAGAGAGATTGTGTACAAATGGAGGAAATTCAAGACCATCGTTACTCTCCTCAGGAGTGGTCGACCAACAAAGATCACTCCAAGAGCAAGGCATGTAACAGTTGGCGAGGTCACAAAGGACACCAGGGTAACTTCTAAGCAACTGAAGGCCTCTCTCACATTGGCTAATGTTAATGTTCATGAGTCCACCATCAGAACAAAACCGAACAACAATGGTGTGCATGGCAGGGTTGCAAGGAGAAAGCCACTGCTCTCCAAAAAGAACATTGCTGCTTGTCTGCAGTTTGCTAAAAATCACGTGGACAAGCCAGAAGGCTATTGGAAGAATGTTTTGTGGAGACCAAAATAGAACTTTATTTAAATGAGTTGTCAACTAATTTAACAGACGATTAGTCGGTGATGTCATCAGGTGTTTCTCGCTCTAAGTAGCAACGTTTTTCCGTTAGCGCTTAACAAAATCCTCACGTGTGGGAGCATTTCACATTGAGCATTGTTATATTGAAAGATGAATTGCTGCTGTAAGTGGCGTGCTTGGTACTGTGGGACAGTGCAGTTTTAGTCTAGGTCATAATCTGCATCTGTTCCTGATAGTTGTCTGTAAGACCCACAACCCTGTCTGTCAGCAAAGTGGGTCCACAAAGGGAGCAAACTGATTTTCCACTAGTGATGAAGGTCCTTCTGAGCTCTTAATCTCTCACGCGGTCATTGTGTCAGGTCGTAACCTTAAGGAATGGCTTCAGGAGCAGTTCTGTGACAAGCCCCTGGAGCAGTGTGAGGACATGCGCCTGCACAACGCTGCCTACGTGGGAGACCTGGAAACCCTCAAGAGCCTGTTGCAGGAAGACAGTTTTAAGCAGTAAGACTCCTCCAGCCATGCTGAGTTGGTTCTTAATAATATCCTGATGTGTGTGGGTCATCGCTCACCTTGTATTACTTACCTGACGTGGTTTTCCCGTGGTGCAGACGTATCAATGAGAAGTCGGTGTGGTGTTGCGGCTGGCTGCCGTGTACACCTCTGCGCATCGCAGCTACCGCCGGTCACGGCGACTGTGTGGACTTCCTAATCGGTCAGGGCGCTGAGGTGGACCTGGTGGATGTCAAGGGTCAGACGGCTCTGTACGTGGCCGTGGTCAATGGGCACCTGGACTGTGTTCGGATCCTGCTGCAGGCGGGAGCTGACCCCAACGGCAGTAGACATCATCGCAGTACGCCTATTTACCACGCAGCCCGGGTGGGCAGAGTGGACATCCTGCAAGAGCTGATCAGGTGAGATGGTGCAAATTATTATATACAATGCACGGTTTCTTGAGTAAGCTTTATAACATAAATATGATGCAATTAAAAGGCACAACTACAAACCGAAGTTTACAGTTCTAAATAAAATGTTCTGTTGTAGCTTCAACGTATATTATATTTCTGGGTGAAAACAATCCTTTTGTTATTCCTGAAGAATAAGTATCCCGATCATGCTAGACTTGGGTGCTTGAGTTCTTCTTGGTCCTTGGAAGACGTTTCACCTCTCATCCGAAAGGCTTCTCCAGTTCTAGAGGCTGATGGGGAGTCCCAGGTGTTGAACCTCTAGTAGGGTTGTCACCTTGGAGGTGGTCCTGAGAATCCTTGACACACTGTTGTCAACAGTCATCAGGGGCCAAGGTGTGACCCATTTGTGAGTCGTTGCCCCACCCTGACATCATGTGAGTCGTTAGGGTCACGGGTCGAGGTACGACTGGGTGTTAAACCACCTTGGAAGGGTCTTGATGCATACTCAGTAATCCAGGTGAGAAAATCCCAGGAGTTGAATCAGTTCATCTGGACCTAAGGTTTTGTGGGAGATTTCCAACGTTTCCAACTAGCTGGGACTGAAGAAGTCACTTAGATGAGTGAAGGAACGTATCTCCTACAAAACCTTAGGTCCAGATGAACTGATTCAACTTGTGGCACTTTGGGAGAGATCTCAAGGCCGCTTTGTAGGTGGCTGAACTACCTTTCGAAGTACGTGGCTGCTCTGGCGAAAATATTCTCAAGAATAACAATTCAAAATTAGGTTTACGTATGTTTGCGCCCTCTGGTGTCAGATAGCATAATGCACAGAACTCAAGTGACTTCGTATGTCTCCAATCGTGACGTTTCAGAATCGCGATGCATCCTTACACCATTAGTAGTCAAGAAATCAGCGTTGACGTGATTTCTGGCCTTGATTCCTTCTCACCTTATCAGTATGATTATCAGTGCTTGTGACTCTGCAGGTTCAATGCTGATGTGGATGTAGACCACCAGCTGGGACCGAGACCTCTGTTCAGTGCCCGGACTCTGTCCACGCTCGTGGTGTGCCCGCTGTACATCAGCGCCGCCTACCACCACCTGCAGTGCTTCCGGCTGCTCCTGGAGGCTGGCGCTAACCCCGACTACAACTACAGGGGTCCAGTGAGCCACGAGGCGCTCAATAAAAGCCTGGCCTCCTGCCTACTGGACGCTGTGCTCAGACATGGCTGTGAGCCGGCCTTCGTCAGGCTCCTGCTGGAGCATGGGGCTAATCCACATCTCGTGCCGTGGGAGGAACCAAGTCACGACACTATGGGAAGAGTGAGGGTCAACCCCGAGGCCTTGCGCATCTACCAGGAAGCGAGGCGTAAGTTTCATTCAGATTTGTGGATTTAAACCATTTTTGGCCGGTACCACCCAAATAGGACCTGATCTGAGCTGGTCCTGTGGGGGTGCTGACCATTAGAGAACAGAGTATGTAATTGTAGAACTATAAAGTGCTTATATATGGAAAGTGGAACTGATGAAATGGATTGTAGGAAATAGTGGCCAGCATACTATTTGTATACAACTGAGACATCAAAACAAGATGTGTTTTTATAAAATGGCTTTATATTAGCTAAGGCAACTAACTGCAGCTCCACTGGACGGATATAACAAGTGTACTGCAATTACTGGCCAGTTAATGAAGCGAAAATATCTAACCATATGTGCTTCCCCTGTTTTAATGCCGTTTCAGGGATGTGATGAAAATGTAATATAAGCAATACAATCAGCTGCAAGTCACTTGTGTTTAATGCTGTAAATGGTGTTGTCTCTGTCCTGCAGGACGCCCGATGAGTTTGGCTCATCTGTGCCGTGTGACCATCCGGCGGACCTTGGACAAACGCCGCCTGAGGTACATCCCCAGTCTCCCGTTGCCTGATGTTATCAAGAACTTCCTGCTTCACAGAGACTTCTGTGCCATCTCTTGAATGAGGACTCGTGCACAACCAAATAATACGAAGCCCCTAACAGGACCCTGTACTCTTACTTTGGACGTTGGTGCCATTTAGTGGCTGGTAAGTAATATGGTCCCAGCTTCAGTTCCATGGCTTTGGTTCTGCTGCTTCTCAAGATGCTATCCACTCTGTAATCTCATGGAGGTATGTGGGATGGAACTGGACTTTCTCTGATAGCACACACTACTACAGTCACAGCAGACGAGTCGAGCATGTGGGAAAATGTCCTGTTCACACGTATACTTGTAGTATTATATTTATATTCTGTGGAAGTAAAAAAATGTAGAGTTATTAATCGAACCCTACAAGTTGTTGTTGTCTGAAGTTTGCTCTAGTTTTGCACTGGAGCTGAATACTGGGGAACGGCATGACTCAGTGTTTGAGGGCCTGGAAACACTAATCAGAAGGTTCAGTTCAAGTTGTAGAGACCTGAAACATTGGGTTCGTGAACAAGACCCTTGACCTTCCCTTAAATCTCTCTGGATAGAGCCACCTGTTAATCCTGTGAATGTAATGCAATGAAGCTAATGTACTGTGTAAAAGTCTTAGGCCACCATTAGATCTGTTGTTTTAGCAATGTTAAAATGACCACATATTGTGGACGATTGGACCCAAAATTTCAAACTTGGATTTGTCACTCCATAACCCACTGATCTGAACACGTCTTTGTGAGCTTTACATTTAGCAGACGCCCTTATGCAGAGCGATTTCCAATTGATACAAGCTTACAAGTGGCTTAAGGGTCTTGCTCAAGGACCCAACAGTGGCAGCTTGGCGGAGATTTGAACACTGGACCTTCTGGTCCATAGTCCAGTACCTTAACCACTAAGCTACCAGGCATATCTCAGCCTATCTTACCATATCTTAACCTTTTCACCCTGTTTCACTTCCGAAAAAAGTGGTTTCTAGGCTGCTACCCTTAAACACCATTGTGATCAAGCTTCTTCGGACCATAGAAGGGTCGACTTGGCTGCCATTGTTCAAGTGTAAGGGGAGGTCAGACTAAATTCTCACCACTGTCCTATAGAAACTGTTTTTTAATACTGCGTATGCTTTTCCCATAATTTCTGGTTGTATTCCAACAGAGTGAGAACTAATTATATATGGTCTGTGGTAGCAATATTTACATTTTCATTTAGCTCTTGTGCCTGAAGGAGCAAACTGCAGACAGCACACATGGCTTGACCAGGTTTGGGGTGAAAGGAAAGCTGTGTTACATTTGATTGAACTCTCACAATTATAATAGACTAATCTCTATTCATATGTACATTGTGATCAGTCTGTATGAGATTGGTGGCCTAGTTGTAATTTTGTGGTATTTTTTGTTTATGCTCATTATCATGGGAGCTTTATTAACTTTATACACCAATCAACCAGAATATTAAAACCACCTGGTCCTAACCATTTTTTGGTCTATGTTACGCATCAAATTAACGTCCACATGAACGCCCTGACCAAGGGTTTCCCATTAGAACGTTACCCAGAGCATCACACTCCCTTCGTCGGTTTATCTTCTTCCCACTGTGGGTCCTGGTGGCATTACTTCTTCCCCAGGTAGACAGTGCCCACATACTTGAAAGAAAAGAAAGTTTTCCATTGCTCCTTGGTCCAGTTCTGACACAACTAGACAGCCCCATACTTCACAGGGGGCGCTGCACTGTGTGTTGTGAGACATTCCTCTCATAACCAGCATTAAACATTTCCCTGATTGTACCGCAGTAGCTCTTGTGCCATTACTCTTGCCTATCGGTGATCCGTGGGCGTCGTCGGTCGGTGGTTTGGCCCTCCTCGGACCCCCTTACACTATGTACTCACCACTGCTGACTGGGAGCTCCCCACAGGCCTTGGTTCAGTACACCCAGTTTGCCCCTTGTAAAAATGGCTCAAGTCTTTACTCCTGGGCATTTCTCCCACATCCAACCCATCAACTATGAGAACCGACTGTTCACTGGTCGTCTAATATAACCCAGAGCGTATCATGTTGGAACGATAATCAGCGATATTTGTTATTCTGTGCGTGGTCTTAATGTTTTCGCTTATCGGGATATTTTATGCCTTATACAATATTTGCCTTAAAGTTGGATGCCTGTAATAAACTACATGTAGCCCCGCCCCCACCATGTTCACCCTGTGTTCTCTTGTTATGAAATGCATTGTTGTGTTTTCCATTTTTAGTAGCTTTTCTGTATTTTTCCATTCTCCCTACGCCCTGTGTTGCCGGATATTCCCTGGCCCCTCGCCACCCAGATCTGGATTATGTGAGTACAGAAAATGAATGACTGAATGAATTGTTCTACGTTTGACTTTACTGTAGAGGTTTTAAAGTCACATGAGTGATGAGCCTGTTGGCCCTCCAGTATTTACCACTGACAAGAGTCCAGGAGATGATCTCCCGCCCGGTTTCCCCTCCTTTCACACATCCACTTGTAGGAGAGATGCCCGACCCGCTTTCAGTAGCATCCACCAAACGCCCAGTGCTTGTGGTTCAGTGAAATAAAAAAAAAAAAAAGCCTTTCCTGGAACCCCTTCTAAAATTCCTGACTGCGTGTGTATAAGGACTTGCTGATATCAAAAGCTTCTTGACGTGATATCCTCCGAGGTTTCCGAGTAAATAGGCTCCTAAACTTCCCAGCAGTCTTACATCACATACCCCCCTCCCCCCGAGGTTGTGGTTACAGCTTATTATTAATACTTTCGATTCTAATGTTGTGTTTCGATGATGATGTTCCGTGTGACTGTGAAGCCACATCTAGTCAGAAACCGCAAGCCGTGGAAAAAGCAAAGCCTGGGAAATGTTCGGGGCTGCCAGCGTATCTCCAGTGGAGCCCTTCCCGCTGAGAGCTGAGGGAAAGGTGGGATAAACTGACGCATGTACACTCCCGAATGTCACGACATCATCATCATCATCATTATTATCATCTCTCCTCCCTTGTGTTTCTCCTTTCATACAGCTAATAGGCTCTTCAGCGTGAGGAGGATCAAAGCAGCTCGTCCACGGCAGAGTCATCCTCCTCAGTTGTGGATTTGGAGTGCTGCCACAAAAAAATCCAAAACCCCAAGCGTGCACTCTGGGAGTGATGCTTCTCTCCCCTTTCACAGTGCTCGATCCGAGCCAAAAGTTCCTCTGCACAGCCGAAAGAGTTTTCTTTCAGTCTTTCTTTAATGCAGTAACTTGGGAACATCAAGTTTAATATGTTAAATGGAAATAGTGTGCAGAGCTGCTTTTCATTACAGAAAGTGCTCTTCAGTAGACGTCTAGCGCTTATCAGCAGGCTTTGGAATGCCGAGGTGGTTTATTACCATCATGTTACTATCTGTGTGTGAATCGAAGCTGTCCAAAAGATGGCACTGTCCTCATGTCAAGCTCATCTCAGGACTGACTCCCATCGAACAATCGCTGATGGTTTGACTTAGGACATTGGGTGTTATTGCTCTGGTCTGAAAGCTGACTCAGAAAGGAAGTCTGAGGACCTTCAGTGAGTATCTGTGTAAAACACTAAATTATTTCATAAGTTCCAAACTAGTAACAGTTCTAAAACCATAATTTCAGCTCTTCCTTTTACCGCAGCGTTGAGGTTTTCTTTAGTGGCTATAAATATAAGCAATGTCACAAACTGCAATACAGCTGGCCTTAAATGTTTTTTGGGCCCCTAAATAGCACGGCATTGGCTGTCGAAAGATGGTATGGAACATGGAGCAAAAATGCAGCGAACATCACCGACGGCCTCTTCTCCCGGCCGATCGTGTCTTCATGTGATACCCAACTCTCTTGCAAGGCACAGCCAGGACTCAAACCCGGGTCCCTGCTGACAGCATGTTAAGACTGTTACACTTACATGAACTAACTTACTGTGTGTTTAATTACTTTTGACCAAACATTTGTCTTGTATACTGTATACTCACGTTTCATGGCAATTTGATGACAAATGGCAATCTATGAGCAGTGAAAAACAGAAACAAGAGAACTATTCAGATAAGGTCCAGAGAAAGACTAATGTACAGGACAGCAGTATTTACCTGTAGTTCTAGTGGATGCATCTAAAGTAACAAGTTTTTCTCACACAATACGACATCCTGTTTATATTATGAGCCTGATGTCAGGCAGCGGAAGTCTGCTTATACGTCAAAATTTGACTTGGTGTAATTGATTTGGAATTATTTGGCTTAAATTTGAAGACTTTTCCCAGCACTAGAGACGGTTGTTCAGCTGATGTGTCATTACACTGGTGTGTAAGAAGCAGAGAAAAAACAACAACAATTTTTGACTAATAAGTAAGAGCTTGAATGCCTTTCTGTGCTTGTGTTTGGCTGTATGCATGCTCTCCATTAAAGTTACTGCTTAATACCATACACATAGCTTTGTCTGACTGCTCCAAACCAGTGGTTTACATAGCGGAGGATGAGATTAAGGATTTGCGAAACAGGTAAGAGGAATCAATGTCAGCCAACCGAAATCCTGATCCACTTTTTTTTATAGGAATCCATTCTAGATTTTAGCCAACCTAAATCCAGCTCTGTTTTTTTGTAAAAATCCAGTCCAGGTTTTAGCCAACCGATTTCCAGATCCGCTTTTTGTAAAAGTCCAGTACAGGGTTTTTTCCCCAACTGAAATCCAGAACTGCTTTTTGTAAAAACCCGGTCCAGGATTTACACAATCTAATTCCATGTCTGCTTTTTGCAGAGCTGGAGGTGGCAGAACTTAAGATGTTGAGGTTCCTCTTTAGGAGTGTCTAGGGTGGACAGGATTAGGAATGAGATCATCAGAGGGACAGCACAGGTTGGAAAATTGGGAGACAAAATTTGAGAGGGAAGACTGAGATGGTTTGGACATGTGCAGAGGAGGGATAGTGGATATATTGGTAGGAGGATGTTGGAGATGGAGCTGCCAGGCAAGAGACGGAGAGGAAGACCAAAGAGGAGTTATTTGGTTGTGGTGAATGAAGATATGCAGGGAGTTGGGGTGAGAGTAGAGGACGCGGAGGACAGGGTGAGGTGGAAACGTTGAACTTGCTGTGGTGACCCCTGATAAAGGGAGAAGCCAAAAGAAGAAGAAGAAGAAGCAGCTTTTTGTAAAAGTCCAGTCCAGGTTTTACCCAACCGAAACCCCATGTCCGCTTTTTGCAAAAAAATAAAAAGTTGTCCAGGTTTTACCGAACCAAATTCCAGATCTGCTTTTTGAAAGGTCAGGCCCAGGTTTTACCCAACCTAAATCCAGATCCTTAGCAACTGTTTAGAAACACCTTAGCAACCATCCAATATAGCATAACAACAATTTAGCAACACTTTATGAACCACCAAAACCACCACAGCAGTGACCAAGCAACACTTTAGCAGCCACCTGGACCCCATTTGCAACAGCCTAGCAATCACTGAGCAACCACTTAGCAATTATTAGCTGGCTTTAACGAGCCAAATTAAAGTTTGTTCATCAACCTTCCTTCTCTGGTTTTTGTTTTGCTCTGACGTTTGTTATTTATGATGGTTTGTTGTGTATTTATTAAAACTATATATTTCATGTGTTTCTCTGGTCAACTTCCTTTCATTTGTTAATAAACATCCATTCCTGCATTTCAAACCTGCCACACATTCCAAAGAAAAAGCTGAGACGGGGACAATTTAGGGATAGTAATGATATTAAAAAAAATAACAATAATAATAAAAAAAAGCAGTATCCACAAAGCCTGAGTGTTTGAGGAGTCAAGATGGCCAGAGGAGCTCCAGTTTGTCAAAAATGCGCAAAAACATTATTGAAAAATTTAAAACAATGCTCACCAAAGATAGACTGGAAGGGATTTACATATTTCTTCCTCTACAGTGCATAAATTTCTGGAGTAAAGGCTAAGGGCATAAGCCTAAACTGAAGAGGGGTGATCTCTGATCCCTCAGATGGTACTGCATCAAAAACTCTCATTCATCAATAGCTGGGCAACATGGGCACTTTATCAAACCATTATCAAGCTCTACAATAAAGACTTACATTCACAAATGCCACTGAAAACGTTTCTGTGCACAAAAGAAGCCTCATGTTAACCATGTTCAGAAGCGCCGTTGACTTCTCTGGGCTCATCTGGGATGGACCATCACAGTATCAGTATAACAGACCTTTTTGGGAAAGGGACGTCCATGCATTTTCAACAAGGTAATGCAAAACCACATGCTGGACACATCACAAAAGCATGGCTGTGGGAGAAGAGGGTACAGGTACTGGACTGGCCTGCCTGCAGTCCTGCTTTGGCCCCAGTAGAGAATGTCGAGAATTTTGAAATGAAAAAAGGCGATAATAACCCTGTACTGTAAGAATAATGAGACAAAACAACGCCTGAAACACTAAAGCCCTTGGTATCCTGAAATGTAGGAATGGATGTTTATTAACAAATGCAATGAATTTGACCAGACACAGAAATATCACAGGTTCACACTGTCTGCAGTGCAATAAAAGCCAATGGAAATGTAAGAAACTGGTTTTTTATTTGCATTTTCCATACTGTTCCAACTTTTTCTGATTTGGGGTTGTAGATTATAAGTGTGTCTGGGCACACTGTCATTTATTAAGAACAACACCACACGGGTGTCTTTAATTAAACATGTTATGACCTTAATTGGTGCAGTGTGAATGGAATTCAGACACCATCGCTTCGGTATCCATGAATCCGAGTCACACTGTTGTAATACAGATTGTGTTTGGCTGGTTTTATTACAGAAGTTGTGCACGTTGTGAATAGACGTCTTGCCTCATAAATGCGTTTGCTAGTGATTATGGGGGTTTTAGGTGGAAGGTCTGCGGTAGACACGGGTTAAATAGGAAATGCAACAGACATCAGACGCATTTATGTGAGCGTATAAAAATCAGTGTGCCTGCGTCGCATATTAAACAACAACTTCTGCTTTTATTGAAATTGAGCTGCACCAGCTGCATTCTGTTTGGGGCCTTATTTGAATCTGCTTTTCACTTGCACTACTCACTGCTTTAATTACATTTTTGTAAGAGTGATCTTTTTTTTCTCCCCTCTTTTGAACTTTCAATATTGCTTGGCTTCGGAAACACGGCCAGACATTTTTCCCTCTTTCCCGATGTGGACCGCAGTATCTACATCGTAACGATTGTTAAAAAAAGAGAGAAAAAGTTAAACATAACTAATGTGGAGTTTCTCATTTGTGCGTCAGTGCACTGTTACAGGAAGTTCTAGTGACTGAACGTTGAGTCAGAAAGGAATGGATATATTTATATTCTTTCAAGCACATGCAGAATCCAGTCGACAAACTGGATGTGAAATGTTCATTGTGTGTTAATAAGACAGCAGATGTGTTAGCATTGCGCCTTTAAAAAAGAGGCGACACTGAAATAATTAACAGGTCTCAAGAGAGGAAATATGGAAAGGAGGAAATTTAACTATAAACGTGTAACTCGGTTTTAATTGGAAAACCAAAATTGCTAAACGCCACTTTTGTGAGTTTTTTCCAGAGGCACCGGTAGTTGTGAATTGTGGCAAATACAGGAAGGCGAGGTCATAAAACACTGTCCCACAATCTCAGTTTGTCACTGTATTTAAGGTGGAATATAAGGAACGGCACTTTTAGAAGTCCTTCAAACGTCACTGAAAAACAATGATTTACCAAATGAAAAATGTAATCTGGTTTGTTCTGCTTATGATGATGACTAGTGATACAGTATTGGGATTCCTCAAAGAGCCTTTGGATGGTTAATGATTCTTGGTACAAGCCATGAAAGTTAAAAGATGTATGTTCTCTGCTATGATTTTGTGCCTTAATGGGGTTCTTCATAATTCTTGTTGACTAACCACAAGAGTTCTACTTGGAACCTTTTCTGATGTGCTTTCCTCTGTTATAGCCTTAAATAGCTCTCTGAATGGACAAACAGAAGAATTAAGAAATAATCGTAAGTATCAACATATAGCCTACACAAGCTATTTTGTGATCCAGAAATTTAGTAGACTTAGGTCAGCATCCATAATCATAGACTATGTTTGCATAGATCATATTCTTCAACTAGTAATAAGACTGACAGCTGGTTTCTAGGCTTCTTGTCATACTGGGGCACACAGAATTTAGAGGGGCACAGCTGTACCCCTCCGCTTGCCGATCAGACATATACATAAAAAATAAGCCTGTAAGCCACTACATGTACATGTACAGCATTTAGCAGATGCCCTTATCCAGAGCGACTTACAATTGATACAATCTTACAATCCAAGCAATTGTGGGTTAAGGGCCTTGCTCAAGGACCCAACAGTGGCAGCTTGGCAGAGGTGGGATTTGAACCCTGGACCTTTTGGTCCATAGTCCAGTACCTTAACCGCTAGGCCACCACAGTCCACAGTCCAGTAAATGGATGAAGTGATTTAACACTACAGTGGGCGTTACCCTGCCACAAATGAGAAACGAACAAATGAACACAAATAAATGATTCATTTTGTTATGTTAGTGTAACTAATGCCTTGGGTAGTTTAATGAATGCCCTCTCTTTAGTGCTCTATTGTACGTAGTGTTATGCACCAGTAGGACTGCTTACATTTCACTGTACTGTGCTCGGTGGAGTGACATAAAGAATCTTGACTCTTGAATCAAAAAGAATGAGCAAACATTGTCCGACAAATCTGGCAGACATGTTAGAAACGTAAGTAGGAAATGACGGGACATGTAAATATTACAATTTAAGGATCTGAAAGCTGCTCAAGCATTTGGGAACCATCTGAATCACATTCGGAAAGGGAAATGCAATCATGTAGACTATTATTCGCTTTTCACTTTGCATACACAATTCAAACCAAGCACACTTACTGTACTATGATCAATTACACTTTGGGGTTTTTTGTTCTTTCCCAGGAGTACACATAGTTCTGCACTCGAGCGTAAGTGGAGTTTGTTTTCACGTTGTCGCATGTAAACAGTGACATCTTTGCGTAGAAACTGCTCTGTCCCTGCCATAAAAGTTTGGACGGCTTTTTTTCTTCCTTTCCCTTTGAACCACCGCAGTCTCACAATCTTTCCAGCTCTGTAAGTAAAGAGAATCTGTAATGGATAGTATTCATTAAGCCAAATTACCCATGGTTAATTGCTTCAGTGGAGTCTTGGCTCTGGGGAGCAGTCCCATCTTGGCCAGGCAGCAAAACAATCGGTTGACGTGTCTGAGGGGAAAGCGGACAGGAATTGTTATTCGGCTAGAAAAACCGCCATTCAACAACATCAGCATAGGCAGACGTGGAAAGAACTAATTCCACAACCAGTGTGGGAATGCAGTAAAATGTGTTTTCTTGGGAGTCTGTTTTTCCACACTTAAGCCTGGAGCCATGGAAGTGAGCAGAGGAAGCGTTTGTATCTCAGTCGACGTTGCCTTCCCACAAGGCCAGTGAATCCTACAGGCACAAAGACATATACCATGACTGCACGAAGCCACCACAGTGCATCATTCTATCCTTCCTGCTTCCAGAAACAGACCTCGCATTGTTTGATATTTAACCTGTACCATTACATTATACAGATATAGTTGCAGATGTCTTTAGGCTCCCCGGACAGCAACTGAACTTCAGTAACTTCTCCAAAGGCTCCTGCCGATGGCCTTGCACGAGGATGATCGGGCTGAAAAATCCTTTGGTGTTTTTGCAATGAATGTCTCGATCGATGTGTGGAAAGTGGGTCTCAAAGCAAATGATTGGCAAAAATGAGTGATTGCGTTTGGGCGTGCCAAAGGCCATAGCGTGAAGGAAGTAGCTGAACTTGCAGGTGTCAGCATACGGGTCTACTAGCAGTGGCAAAACTCCCTGTCTACAGGAAATTCTCATCAGACTCGTGCCCAAAAGATAAAACTGACGCACGGGGACCGCCGATGTGTTTCAAGGCTTATGAATGAAAATGGCTTCGCTTCCAGGCAAGAATTGCTTCTAGAAGTCAACGCAGGTCCTTCACATTTCTGAAAGAAGGTGTGGTTCAAGCTGGAGGAGGTTCTGTGATGTTCGGGGGTGTATTAATGACACAGAAATGGGTCCTTTGGATGAGGTGAGGTAATTTTGAACCACAATGCCTACATTATCTTACCGAGGAACAGTTACATCACTAGAGATTTATGAATAGGGGGCTAAGTTTTGACTTTGAGGGAAGTCTAGAAGTAAGCCCCCTAGGAGAATTTTAAAAAATGACCCAAAAACGCCGCCTTATAAAACAAGCATAAAATAAAAAACGTACAACTATTTGGGGAAATTGCTTCATAGCAGCAAATTTCTTTGAAGAAACATTAGGTACAGATCATGAGAGACAACCACCATCAAAACTACTATGCTAACAAGAGAGAGATCAAGCAAAGATACGAGCAATGTTACTGCAATAGCAGATCCTAAATACAACACTCAAATAATGAGAATATAGACTGGTACAATCAAATGTCCATCAGATCTGTGGACGCATTCAGGATAATAAGGTAGATGTCTGAATTTTAGGATGAAATGACTATAGACAGCAGAAAATGTATTTCCCAATAAATATTATTTCTTTTCAAACAAGGAAATCTCCAGTTACTGATTAATAATATATATTTTTAAATCCATACTTGCGCTACTCGTGTTTTTGAGCAATAAATATGAATTATCCGCAATGCATTTACAACAAACGTCCACCAAGTGATGGAATAAATGAGCCTTCTGCAGCTCTGAATCAAAATCAATCATAACCACACACCTTAGCAACATCTGCTGGACAAATTTGAAAACTCCATAGAAGCACAACGATTTGAATAGGAACATAAATCTTCTCTTTGAAGGCCTTTAAAGGATTATTGGTGGTTATCCTAGTACTGTTAAGTTAGTACAGATTAATATCGGTTTTAAGGAGTAACACAAAAGTAATAATAAGGAATAATAGGATTATGGAAAGGATTACTTTTTTGTAACTCACTCCACACTGTTTTGAACTTAGCTCTGTCCTCCCAATGTGACCCCTGTGACAGAGGGTGGGAACCGCTCCAAGTCTCCAACCCAATGCCACGTCAAATTAACCATTTCCTCCCGTGATAAGAAGGCACAGAAAGACTTACAGTACCTTCTGTGAAGTAAGAAGAGAACCGAGCAATGTTTAGGCCTGGTTTTACCCCCCAACCTACCAAAGCATATATAGTGAATTACAAAGTGAGCAATCACCAGCGTTGGACAGGAATCCCTACTCATTTTTCATTTTCCTGTCGCTCTGGGCACTGCCATCTATAATTCATGGAGCTCTAGCTAACTGGAACATAATGAGAGCCAGAGAAATAACCTGCCCTAATGACGTAGCTTATCATAACCCAAACGCTGATTAGCTGATGACACGATGACCCTGGGAAGCAAAGGACTGACATGATCAATGCAAATTGTCAATGTAAGAAAAGTTTCATCGCAAGTCTGTAAAGAAACACACTGTAATTTACACCCATTGACCACTAGGGCTAGCCAGGTACACCCTACAAGCCAAATGCTACTCTTTGGTCTCTGTAAGCTCCTTTTGCTGCCATTAGTGAATGAACTTCATACGACAACAACACCATATTCTCTAAAATATGTTTGTTATGCCTCAAGCACCAAATAACAAAACCACCTGCTTGACAGTCAATGAAAGTCCCTGGCTCAATTGGAGAAAGCTGAACAGAGACAGCCTCTGGAGACTCCCCATTCCAGGGGGCAAGCGTTCCTGATCGGACAGGCAGCCGTGACGAAGAGATCTAAATCTCAAAAGTCAGCACATGAAAAAGAAAACTACATATGGCCGGCCCCATGTGGCAGAACCTGATACTCCCTGAGTGGCGTCTAGCAAGGGAAGAGGCCTAAATCAGGCCAGCTCATTTAGATCACCCCTTCTCAGCCACGTTGGTTTAGTCATACCTGATTTCTAAAGACTTTTGACTGCTCTCCCCCTTTTTAGCTTCCTGTCAAGATCACAAATGTCCTGTCAGGATCTCTGTTTTTTCCCCAGACATTAACAGTGGCAGGCAGGTGTGCATGTGATAGTGCCTGTACCGCACTTTGTATGCTAATGTGAATGCAAAGACTGAAAACTTCATTCAGGTTAAATTCAGGGTCAAAAGGAAAGCTCAAACAGAGCTAATTCATCATTTTCTTGGGTGCTAGTGGTGACAACGGCAAAGAATGCGTATGCAGTACGAACCCATTCTGGACCGTGACAGGTCCGCGTGATTGATATACAGATTTCCAGAGTTTATCGGTGCACTGGCAGCAGCAGGGAGTTTCTTTGGATCTCAGCGGAGTTGCGTGACAGTGGATCGGGGATCCTATCCTCAGTGAATTCCTTTCTGAAGTATATTGCTCTTGTGGTTTCCGATAGTTTCTGAAGTTCTTGGAGCAGGCTTTTGATTTATGATCTCAGATGTAGATTCATCACAGTGATGCTACACTGAGATAAACTCTGAGGATCCAAGAGCTCTTCACTGCATCATTTAATGTGGAAAAGAAGTGGTGTATTTAGTAGGTTTATGTTGTTCAATAATGGAAAAACGTCTAGAGTGATGGTGGGAAAAATGACCTGGGAGGCTAGGCTTACCATCGGTTATATGTGTTAGGGTATATACAGTGGGGCAAAAAAGTATTTAGTCAGCCACTGATTGTGCAAGCTCTCAGACAAAATGAGAAAAAAAAAAATCACATTGTAAGATTTTTAAAGAATTTAATTGTAAATCATGGTGGAAAATAAGTATTTGGTCAATAACAGAGGTCAAATGTTTCATGTACATTTACATTTACAGCATTTAGCAGACGCCCTTATCCAGAGCGACTTACAATTGGTATAGTCTTACAACACAAGCAATTGTGGGTTAAGGGCCTTGCTCAAAGACCCAACAGTGGCAGCTTTGGCAGAGGTGGGATTTGAACCCTGGACCTTCTGATCCATAGACCAGTACCTTAACCGCTAGGCTACCAGAGTCCCATTGTAAGTCTTCACCAGGTTGGCACACACTGTAGCTGGTATTTTGGCCCATTCCTCCATGCAGATCTCCTCTAGAGCAGTGATGTTTTGGGGCTGTCACTGGGCAACACTGACTTTCAACTCCCTCCACAAATTTTCTATGGGGTTGAGGTCTGGAGACTGGCTAGGCCACTCCAGGACCTTGAAATTCCCTCTCGGCATAGTGTGTTACTGATTGCAGCCTTTGCTACTTTGGTCCCAGCTCTCTGCAGGTCATTCATCAGGTCCCGCCGTCTAGTTCTGGGATTTTTGCTCACCGTTCTCATGATCATTTTGATCCCACGGGATGAGATCTTGCGTGGGGCCCCAGATCGAGGGAGATTATCAATGGTCTTGTATGTCTTCCATTTTCTTACAATTGCTCCCACAGTTGATTTTTTCACACCAACCTACTTGCCTATTGTAGATTCACTCTTCCCAGCCTGGTGCAGGTCTACAATTTTCCTCCTGGTGTCCTTCGACAGCTCTTTGGTCTTGGCCATGGTTGAGTTTGGAGTCTGACTGTTTGAGGCTGTGGACAGGTGTCTTTTATACAGATAGCGAGGTCAAACAGGTGCCATTAATACAGGTAACGAGTGGAGGACAGAAGAGCTTCTTAAAGAAGTTGTTACAGGTCTGTGAGAGCCACAAATCTTGCTTGTTTGTGGGTGACCAAATACTTACTTTCCACCATTAATCGGGGCAGGACTCCAGAGAACTCCAGAGATCCAGTGTTTAATTCCAGGGTGGCTGTGAAGTTTGCATGTTCTCCCCTCTTGCATATCTGCATGGGTTTTCTGTGGGTACTGTGGATCCTCCGACATTCCAAAGACATGCGGTAGGTCGACCGATCTCTCTAAAGTGTCCCAGTGTGAGTGTGTGGGCCCTGTGATGGATGGGTGCCCTGTTACGATGTATAAACTCACAGGCCAAGAGTCTGTGAAGTCTCTGAAACATTAACTTTACATCATTTAGCAGACGCCCTTATCCAGAGCGACTTATAACCAATACAATCTCAGTAATTACAACTTTTACAATCCAAGCAACTGTGGGTTAACACTCTTCTGGTCCACACTCTTGTACCTTAACCACTAAGCCACCACAGTACCACCTGGCTGTTGAACTTAATGTTTTGGTGAGTCCAAAGTCCTTGCTGTAATTATTTTTAGACAGGAAGTGGCACTTTGCTCTACTTCCAAAATGAATCTTGACACATTTTTGCATATTTGTACTAAAAACCTACTGAAAAACCCAAACATTTAGTGACTAGACAATCTGTGGTGCCTGAACCTGCAGCAGTTTCTCCAGAAGCCTGACTTCTGTAACAAATACGTTCTAAGTTATGGCTGGGCTGCTTCAAACCTCCCGTATTTCATCCTCGATTTGTTCCTCCCTGCAGTCAGGAGGATATCTACCCATTAGCTGATACACTCCCTTTAATTTACTCCTCATGAATGCAGGTTCCTCAGTTTACTGTGGTCGTCTCGCTTCTCATTTTCCCGCCCGCACACTCGATGACTCAGTGCACCGATACCACATCCCTGTGCTTTAATTTACAGGATAAACAATCGCATCATTCCGAAAGAGAACGAGAACAAAATGCACCCGAAATAAAGTGAACTCCTGTGCACTCGCGTTTATCACCAGGGCAAGCCTCATATAGAAACTGGTTAGAATTTGAAAGTAAGAGATAGAGAGGCTAAAGGTCAGTGTTCTGTCTTTGGGTTTTCCTTCTCGGTCTTCTTTTAGCTCTGTTCTACTCACACAATCCTGACCTACTGAAACTGTGGTGGATCGTCCACTAGAGAACAATCAGGTCCAGAATACTTGGCACTATTGACAAAGATGAATAATGTGAGAGAAAAATTCTGGATTTTTTATCTAAACTAACATATAGGGGTTAGAGCATGGAAGATAAGGCAGTATAATTAAACAAACTGTCAATTTCCTTACACAGTCCAAACAATTAAATTAAAGTTCACCTACTCACTTACATTCCATACCCATTAAATCTAACTCAGGGTCATGGGGGACCTGGCAGTGCAAGACGGCGACCAAGCCTGAACAGGGCACCGATCCATTGCAGGGCATATGCACACAACCCATTCAAACTCACTCAAAACAGGACACTTTAGACACGCAAACTGACCTAAAGCATGTCTTTGGGAATCTGGAGTACCCAGACAGCCATGGGCAGAACTCCACACAGTAGTGGAGACAGGATATGAACCCCGCTATCTGGAGCCGTGAGATAGTGTGACAGTGCTATCATGAGTCTAATGTTTTAAGGCAACCACATCACCACTGGCATTCCACACTTTGTGTAACTTCCCTCTGCTAAAAGAACAGCGCTGATTCTTTTCTTCTAACGTTTGAGACTGGTGATAGAGAACAAACTCCATATACTCCACGTCCTTCTTCATCCTTTCTGAGCTCAGCAACAAGTTTTCATTGAAGTTCAGATCAGGAGACCGAATTGGTCAGGTTAAAACCTTGATTCTGCCATCACTGTACCATTTGACATGGATGTGGATGCACTGGAAGACCCAACAGTGGCCCAGTTGTAGCTTCTTGACAGATGCAGTCAGATTTAATTTCAAATGGTATTTCATTTCGTCCACGATGCCAAGTGTCCTAACAAAGTTTTTAAGGACATTGGCAGAAAAATGACTTCAAAACATCACACTTCCATATTTAACAGTTGGGAATTTAACGTTACTATAAAGATCGCTTTAGAACAAATCACTGAAATACTGTTGTGAAATGAAAGAATCCAAGGAATTTAGCCAAAACCAAAGAAATTAATTTTTGTAATTCAGTAATTCAGTGCAAAGACAAACATTTTCAATCATATCGTTAGGCTTACTTAAGTAAGATTTCTGGTTTATATGTTTCTACCCATTCTTCTATGATTGGAACTAGGGGATTCCTAATCTACTAAACTTATTTTCGGAGCAAACGTTCTAGTCTCCCAGACTCAGAGACTAATGTAATAATTATATTTCTATGCAGCATTTCTAGCCTACTTGTCATACTGAGGGGCGCACACAGAATTTTAGAGGGGCACAGCTGTACCCCACTGTTTGCCAATCAAGAATAAAAATAAGCCTGTTAAACATTAAATAGATTAAACAATTTAACACTAAAGATGCCATTACTCTGCCATGGATGGGAAATGACAAACAATTACCGATAAGCATTAGCTGTTGAAAAGGTTTTGGAAAGATGCTGGGGCATTATGGGAAATGTAGTTCCTGTAGTGAATTTGCTAGGATACAATGTTTTTTTTAGTGGGGCATGGCAACATTTTACTGGGGTACATGCTCCTGATATGACTGTTACTGTGGTCTGTCACTAACTCTAGACCTTCAATCCCTATGGGTTTATAGGCTACTCTTCAAAAATCTCAAAAGTTAATACATGCTGCGATTTAATTTGTGACCGGATCCATCTTATGGCCTGAAGCAAGGAATTAAGTAACAAGCTTTTCGTGACCAGGGTGTCATAAAGGGTTCTGAAATATATTTACTATACATGGGTCCAGCCACTGGGGATGTTCCTATTCCTGTATAAATAAGGAGGTTCATGTCAGTTATTGTATTTGGCATAAAACCTGATAAATTCTACTATGTGGTGATCTGATGTCGTGACCTCTATCGAGAGGAGCCGAGGGAGACTCATCATCGCCATCATCATACAGACCCAAGACGTCTCAGAAATAAAAACTGCCAAGGATTTCCGGTGCTTTAACCTGTCAAGGAGCCTAAATTCCCCCTGGTATCCTGTAGTTGAAGATGTGTGTGTATGAGCGCTCCTACACCATGGCCTGAGGCGTTTTGTGCAATCATCTTGCTATCATAAACACGCTGGTTTAGTTTGGTACAGACCCACTGCGATAAACAGGAGGCAGAAGCATACGGCATGTGTGTATATACGCGTGTTTATACGTGTGTGTGTCTGTGCGATAGGCCCAGCCTAGGCTGGTAATTCCTTTTGTGTATTTTCTTCTGTCTGAACGCGAGGAAGGGAATGACTTGGGTTCGGCGCAATTACGCTTCTCTAACGCGCTGCGTAAACATTTCGACTCCCGGTGCCGTGGTATTTATCGCAGCACACTTCCTACAGTAATGGTGGCCATATTTCTCCGATAAAAAGGGCTTGATGTGGAGGAGGAGGAAGAGGACGTAGGATGTGCGTTGCATGCAAGGCAGCGCTACACACTGTTATTCTTCACTCTGTGTTTGATGGGTGGGAGGTTTGCCAAGGAGGTTGTGTGTGTTTATAGTGTCAAATGCGTACCACATGTGGACTCAGGTCTGCTCTTTCGCCTACTTCCTCTCTCTCTCTCTCCCTTTCTCTTTCTCGGTATCCCCCCCTTCATCCTAAACATGGTGGCTGGTCTACAGGAATGGTCAGGTTGCGATGGCGTCACCCTCAGCAGTGCTGTGCACCTGCTCTACAGTCAAACGCACATGCAGTACTGTAAAACTGTACTGCTTAAGGGAATCATTTCAACAGCATCTTCCGACTTAACCTCCGTCTACCTCAGATGGTTACGACAATTACCCAGTTGATGGTAACTCACCATTACAATTTTGCAACTACGTAGAGTAAACTCATAAATACCACAACAAGCCATTCAAGTTGCCTTGGTTTTCCGGTATCCATGTGCACGATCCTCTATGTTAATAAAAATACCCCCATTTACCCGCTGATAACCTAGTTCTTTACTGTAAGGATGAATGAAACATAATGCCATGGCAAAAATCTTAAACAAACGATCATACAAGGATATGGATTTTAAATACAACTTAATTTACTGCCCCAAACAACTGGCCTTATCCCCCTCCATTATGAGTTTTTCTTAATGCAGGTAAAAGTGTTGATGTTATTATTTGTGCTCATCAGTCATACGATGCAGATGCAGTAATTAGAGATTGGCAGCAGTTAAGAAAGGGAAATTGGCTCAAGTCAATTCCGAAATGTTTATGTTTCAACTAAAAAGTGTAATCATTATAATTAAAGCAAACATCCTTTTACCCCCACTTTTCCCGGTCAGGGTCATGGGGGAGGCTAACTTGGAATTCAATGGCAATTCAGCTGTACACCCAGGACTGGCGCCAGCCCGTGGCGGGATTGTGTAAGCACACCAAGTGTTGATCACCTTATAAACTCAGCCCAGGATTCAAACCCACGTCCTCAGGAACTGCCAGCTGGATCTTACCACCGAGGCAAAGGAGCTACAATTTTTAGTAGAAACTCCTCAGTTTCTTCATTTGGTTACTGGTTGTACTTTTAATTTGTAATAATGACTTATTTTCCAGTTGAATACCGTATTTTTCGGACCATAAGGCGCACTTAAAATCCTTTAACTTTCTCAAAAATCGACAGTGCACCTTAAAATGCGGTGCGTCTAATGTATGAATTAATTCTGGTTGTGCTTTCTGACCTAGAACCGATTGTAGATGGTAACGGTGTCATAAATCTGTCAAAATGTTTTAGCCGGTCTTCTTTGGTAGGTTTACGAAAGCTTTACGGCCATGTAGTGAGCAGCATCACGGAGTAATAGGTATGTGCTTCAGATTAGGGTACGTGCATTCATTCATTCATTTTCGAGCGGATTTCAAACACAACGCTATCAGTCACGCAGACAACATGGAAATAGAGCAGTGTGAGAGAATTTCAACATTAACGAATCAATGGTACGGAAGTGGAGGAAGCAAGAAGACGCCCTGCGCCAGGTAAAGACCAAACTGAGCTTCCGACGGAACTTATGAGTTTTGTTTCATTTCATGCGCCTTATAACCCGGTGCGCTTTATGTATGAAAACAGACCCGTTAGCAGCCGATCGTTGATATTGCGCCTTATAACCCGGTGTGCTTTATGCTTTAAAAATACGGTACCCAATTCCATAAGTGAGGTTTTCTCATGTTGAAATTGTTATATGAAGTAATGACGTAAGATAAGACTTTATTTATTGTCATAGTACAGACCTAAACAACGAACCTGAGTGCTTCAGACTGCTTCAGAGGAAAAGCGCATTTCTCAAATCATATTGAATTTTTAGTGCATGCTTATATGCTACAAATGTAGAAAATAAGCAGCAGCTAACGATTCCCTTTGTGTTTTTTGGCCAATTTGGTATTTTCCTCTCTCCTAACTATGGTTTATGTCAGCTGACTTTGAAAAGGTTTCCTGACTTTGTCCAGGCGATGCACATAAATACACAAAATTAAATGATAACTAGTGTCCTTGATTGTTTAGGCAATTTGTTCAAATTTGTAACATCTGTGGCCTTCGAGTCAAACTGGCCATAGAAAATAATTGTCTGTGGTTGGGAATAATTGAAAATTTGGTACATTAACTAGGAAAGGAGTTGCTTAAAAGCCGTCATACAGCAATTGGGGATAACATTTGTAAGGGATCCGGCCACATTCGACTACAGAACACGACAACAGGGTTAAAAGAAGCAAACTTTTTTCACATAGTTCATGATATTTTAATGTTTCTCAGAGTATATACAGGTACACGTATCTGATCAACGTCCGTTTGCTTTAACAACCGAGGTCTTAAAAATAATCAATCATAAGACATAAAAATCTGTCTTTTAACTCAAACTTTGCAGCTGTAAACAGCTGGTCATCAACAGCAAAAAAACGTTGCAGATCAACAAGCAAAGGTGGGAGTTAAAGACCAGAAGTCCATTATTTGTGTGTTTAACTACTTTACCGGTCACGCTTGGACTACAGACTGTTCTGACTTGATGTGTTTAGAGACTTTTTTGTGAAAGTTACTCGTGTCTTTGTGTATGACTTCTCACTACTTATTTGTACCAAGCTATAAATGGCATTTGGAAGTGTATGTGCCTGTCCTATTGTCAGTAGTACTCCTTTGTTTGTCCCCCCCACTGCCTGTATATTGTCTTTAACCTGTAACTATATAAACTGGTTCACAATCACTCGAAGTCTCTGTTTTGCCTGGCTGATCTTCTGTGTTCCTCCTAATACTGACCATCAATGCAGTTTTGGCTTCCGTCAAAACAAAAGTATCAGGTCCATCATATACAAAGCCGTGCTTGGCCAGAAGCTACCACCAGGACTCTAACAGGTTCCTGCAGTAGAGTGTATGGGTTCTTTTACACAGTGTCAAATCTGTTTAATCAAAATAAGCCTGCACAGAATTGCTACACATATCTGTACCCTACAGTGACCCCCTGATACAGCACCCCAACGTTTACACTAAGACACATGTAGCGTTGATTTATCCCCAATCTTGTGCATTTCATTACTCCACTTAAAGCGAGAGGTCTTGTATTAAAATCTGAGTTTAAATCATGCTCTTTCATTGCGACTGCTAGATAGTGTGTTGCTATTTGGAGTTTGACAACGTCATAAAGTAGAATAATGAGAGCCTGGGACCACATCATGCTCCGATACATACAATCACCGCGTCAGCATTTAAGGCCGCTCTGGCATCCTGCTCTACAGCCACCTAATTCATTTGAAGGGCTCTGATAGCTCAGAATGGAAAACAAAATGAGGCTTATTCCACATAGAGAGGCAAACATGCTTTAGGCATGATGGTGTCCACCAGCCAGCTGCCTGGACCGAGAGCCAAAGCCTGGACAAAGGGCAGATGTTCCGGCGAATGCGTTTCCTCAGCGAGGTTTATTTATCCTGCCTATTTATACACACTTTGTTTATTTACTTCATTAGTTCTTGTAGTGTCTGTCAGCAGGTCACCTCCATTGAGAAATTAGGAGTGTTTACAGTTTCTTCCTCAACCAAACACACACACACACGCAATCCCAGCGCTCTGTGATGGCAGATAATAGCAAGCCTAAGAGGCCCACAGTATTTCTCTGAAGCCGAATGCCAAAAGGGAAATCTTTCCATCTCCTGTGTAGTGTGGTATTGTGAGGTCATTCAGAAATACAAAAGCATTTCATGTATTGTGTTTCTACACTATACAGACAAAAGTATACAGTTAGTATGAAGTTAGCTCCCATTTACCGCTACAACAGGCTTCACTCTTCTGGAACCGCATGGTCTCAGAGGTGTCTAACGCATTAAGGTCAGGGATCTGAGCAAGCCAG